>JAQFZY010002227.1:0-12408 GCA_034696285.1 Hypogastrura burkilli
GGCCCGGCCCCAGAGGACCTCGCTCCGTGACTATCATAGTCTATAGGATAGTCCACACTTGGCCCTGCACCTATAGGACCTCGCTCCGACACTACTACCTTCCTCCGGAGTTTCCCCTTCGGTCCGTGGACCTCAGGGACCTCGCTCCGAGCCTCCCATAGACCTTGGACGAGGTCTACCACCTTGTGACCCTGCCGTGGGACCTCTCCTCTCTTCCCCAGGGCCCCGTTCTGGGAGGAGCCCCATCACAGGACATCACATAAGGATGTGAGTCTGGTCTTAGTATAATATTTCGGAAATCTTTATTTCCAGCCTGCCTTCAGTAACAATTCTAATAATTTTATGAGCAGATACTACAAATTCGTTCTGACCTCAGAAATATGACACGTGTGAACAAGGATCGAGCCTTCACACGGCTCCTGCCATTTACGTCTCGAATGATCCGCCTAGCCTTTGATGACAACGATGGAGGAAAGGACGGAAATGGCCAGCAACTGGAAGCTCCGGTAAATTAGATTACGAATTATAATCATAGAAAATTTTTCATTCTCGTAAAACCCTTGAATTCGTTATAAAGGGAATCAGCTATATCTGTTACTTACAATTTACTATAAGAAATTGAAAACGGAAATCCACATAACTTGATGTAAAGTATATGTTTCAGAACACTGGCGGAGACGACCCGCTGGCAGGGGACGAGCTTGGGGTCGGGGACAAAAATAAGTGCATTGACTACGTTCGTGACCACTGGAACAACAATGATGTAAGGCTTACACTTTGTATATACTTAATGTTTTGTTTCGAA
This sequence comes from Hypogastrura burkilli, assembly GCA_034696285.1. Taxonomy (NCBI): domain Eukaryota; kingdom Metazoa; phylum Arthropoda; class Collembola; order Poduromorpha; family Hypogastruridae; genus Hypogastrura; species Hypogastrura burkilli. The sequence continues at coordinate 806 of JAQFZY010002227.1, forward strand.
TTTTTCCTAAAATTTTTAATTTATATTTCACCTCTTTGCCCGAATTTAGGTAGTCAAAATTCGGACTGAATTGGAAGAGCTGATCAAGGCGGATAAGTGGCGGAGCTTCATTCGGCTCCTCCCATTCACTGCTGGTTTCCTCAGGGAGACATTCTTGGACATTATCGCTCCCACTCAAACTGGCTAAAGTTGGAGATTAGTACGTGTCTTGAAACTGTTCATTTATTAAACTACATTATTAAATACATTGACCAGCTTCTTATCTGTAAAACGTATCATTCTGGCTTTTTTCTTCTGCGTACCGCTAAAGGATGGGGCTAAATTTCTTGACCCCGGCGATACTTTTGACGCAACACGAGCACATGAAGCATACCTCATTTTAAAACCTTAAGTTTTGGGTACAACTTTAGTGAAATTTGTAGGGTCATCTTCTACACGTTCAACTGTAGGGCCAATGTTTGCGAACTCCATCCCGGGTTATGTTAATTCTGACCTTCAGTGCTTGGAGTAGGGCTGGAAATCCTCACTGAACACGGCCTGCCGGATTTTTTTCGTGGATCATTAGAGCGATACTCAAGCTAGGGTTTGATGGTATGGCCGATTACTGAATCACTGACCGCGGACTTGCCCAGCAAATTGACAATCTCCTATATGTTTTTCCCATTTCAATAATGTAAAATTATGGCTTGCTGCTGCCATTTGAACTCATCTCAGGAGTCCATTGGGGCACGTTGAAAAAAAAACTCTGCTGATACTTAAAGAGATATAGTCAAGGAATCAGACGCAAGATTCACAATTTTCGGGTGAAGCTTCACTATGGATATATTCTCAATAAACGTTACATAAGCCCAGACTAGGTAAATATGGGCTAATATTAACGTGTCCACTAAAAAAAACACTTTTGACCTGCCAATTTGCTAAAAGTCTCAAAGGGCTGACTTTAACCACTAAATGAATTTCGTCCCCTGCTATTAAACTAAAAGTCTCCACTAAACATCTCAAGCAAATTCCTTTACTTCATCGCTGACTCTGCATATAATTCACATTACTACATTAAATACATCAAATCAGTATTTCTTCAACACGGACATTCAACGCATTCACTTATAATATTCTTTTCAAAAATCTGACTACTTATCATATATATTTATACTATCTAGCACAGATAGTTGCCTATTCTAAGAAGGCATCAATTAAACATTTGCTAGAAGTATTTCTTCAACAAGCAAACATAAGGTGAAGCCAAAATTAATAATATAAAATACTTTATGGTATTTATTACATTCCATCTTCCACACTATTGATGCAGTCCCAGCTCTACTTTCGTCCCCGGGGACTTTCTCCTGAAATATTTTGTCCCCGGGGAATCCCCGGGGATTCTCCCTTTTTTTTTATAAATACGTTTTTAAGCCAATGAAAAACCAGGACCAGAAATAAAACGTTTTCGTACAGAATATGATACTATATGTATAAAGAAATGTCAATTAGATGGATCTGGCTAAAACTTGGTATAATTATAGATCTTGTAAAAAACACATTCACATTTTGAAAAGGTTTAGAATTGGCTTTATGGTTGCTCAACAAGCAAAAGATTTAATATGGTTCTCTTCAGCGGTCATTTCTCTAAGCTCGTTCTCACTCATTCTCATCTCACACAATCACTTTAGACCAAAAGGTCTGAGAAGCAAAATATTTGACATTTTCACGGGTCGCCCGACTAAGCGTTTAACCATTTTCCAATCGAAGGTATTATTTGCGATGTTTTAACCTAATTGTGAGCCATGAATGTAATTAAAACCAACAACTATACAAATCGTCACTGACATAAATTATATGTAAACTGAAAGTAAACAACGCATAGTATATAATTTAGATCGAGCATCATTTGTATATAAACTCAAACTACGATAAGCACATTATACAATAACTTTTGAAAAAAAAAGGATCAATGATGCACCTTTCAAATATCCAAACCCAAGAGAATATTGGAAAGCAACTGAACTCTTGCCTCGTATTTGCAGCCAAACCCTGGGAAGCCAAATATTCAACATAGCTCTCTTCAGCGGTCACTAAATATTTTAATTGAAGGTCATAAGACCAAAGCATGTACCGATCGGTTTAAGTGCACTAACATGAATTATATGTAAACTCAAAGCAAAGAACGCTTAGTATATAAATTAGATCAAGCTACATTTATATACATATAAATTCGAACTACGCGGAGAACATTATACAATAACTTAAAAAAAAGGTTAATGAAGCACCTTTCAAATATCCAAACACAACCAAATTTCGGAATGGTTTAGATATTTCTTTATGGCTGCTTTCGAGAAGCTTAATTGTATACAGTTTAGTCCACTCGTACAGTGGACTAAGCGCTTTTAGACCAATAAATTAGGAAAAATTTTCGAATCCCTTTACTTTACATTTCTTCCATGTGTATTCTGTATCAATTTTATGCTAAAACTGCTCAAAACGTGACTTTTGCAGTGTGTTTTAGCAAACGTTTCTACATACCTACTTTTTTTGCCTGAGTGAAACCACCATGACAATAATATTTTCCATGTAAATAAACAAGTAAAAGGTGGAAAATGATCGTTCCGAATGATATGCTTTTAGGCTATCCCCCTAAATTCTACGCCGCTAGATTGTGGGGAAACGGCTAAACGTACGCGAAAACTTAAAGACGCATAAAAACCATTAAATGGGGTCCGATCAATGCGCCATAATTCAAACTTAGAATTTTTCAATTCATTCGACCCAAAAACCTCAAAATACTATATCAATGTGTCGTTTTAACCCACTTCTCATGTACTTAGGCCTCCCAGCAGCTGAAATTGTTGTAAGCTATAATATTGGCTTTCAAACAAACTAAATTTTACCTCGGTAGGTGAAACATCAGACATCGCCTCGAATTCGGCTCCAGTCTTTATACTATGCATACACACACGCGGCTCCGCCGCTTAGCGCCGTTGGCTTTATTATTGGAACGAATTAAATAGTACAAATATTTCGTTCAGGAAAATCTAAACATATGTTGTGACTAGCACTTTGCCCGATCTTACGATCCGGGGGGAACGGGCGGAAACCCGAGGGTAACTCTTCGGTTACCGTTTTGCTTTTCATAACCCGATCCGACTATTATTGACTTAAGGAAATGGAATTCGAGTTCGCCGGTACAACTGGGCTCGTCCAAATCCGATTCGACTATTTATGTCTCAAATAGATCGAACTCGGGCCAGTCGGTGACACTGGGCCCGTCCACGCCCGATCCGATCACTACTATTTAGAAGAAATCGAATCCTGGCCCTCCGGCACCATGAACCTAACTTAAACTATATTTAAATCAATAATTTTGGAGAGTTTCCGAAAGCTTCCGAACCTAACCTACCTTAAAGTCAATGTTTCCGGAAAGGATCGCAACCTAATAAAGTTTGCGCTAACCATGAACGCTTCAAATAAAAATTTCCGAAAAGTTTTCCAAATTTTCCAAACCTAACCTAACTTAAAATCAATCTTTCCGGCAAGTTTCCGAAACTTCCGAGCTCTATTACCTTAAAGAATTTGAATTCGAGACCGCTGACCCGCGTGAACGTGATTGGCTGGGCTAAGCCTCCAGTGCAGCCCCTACCTCTGTGCAGACGACCCCTTAGCAAACGGTCTCGAGTTTGATTCCTTTCAGGTGCAAATTTATTTTTGCAAAAAGTCAGCTTTTGTTTGGGGTAAATAATTTTCACTAAAATTATGAAAATTTTAAGGTATCGCTCATTTGAATCCGTACAGTAGTTCCAGAGGAGATAGCGGACATATTTACATACATACATGCATCCACACACACACACACACGTACAGAACAACGATTTTATGTATATATATGTTAGAAAAACAGGTCACCGGAACTAATTAAGTACCGATACGAATAGTGATGTCAAACGCAAGATTGCAGGTAAGACGCATTAGGACAGCAAAGGGGCCATACATAAGCGGCGTCGTGGGAAATGGGCATATTTTGACACCCACCTTCCCCTTAGTCGCTTTTCGTCGCAAATTACGAACGTTCTCCCGAAAACGACGTCGAAAATTAACAAGCCCCCTATTTTTGGTTTACGTAAAAAGAACGCCCACTATAAGTATGACCAACTTAACAATTTATTGCTCATACAAATCATATAATATTGTAGTTTCTGCCCGTCCGCCTGTCTGTCCGTCTTTTGAAACGAGATAACTATGTTAAACACTAATGCTACCAAGTTATACGATAGCTTAAAATATTCACCAGCATATTGGTAAGGCTTCAAGATGCAATTGTCTCCGGTTCCACTGTGTGCCATGTCACAGTTGATCGCTTCCGCTGCAATAAAACCGCTAAGCGTCAATGAAGCACAAGGTCGAAGCATCTTGGAAATTAAAATTCTGCCGAGTAGGAAATTAAAATCCTGTTCAATTAGGACAGGAATGTTAAAAACGTATGTGCCGGTAGTGACCACTGCTGCTGCAATAAAACCACTACGTGTCGAAGAAGCACAACCTAGAAGCATCTCACTTATATTATCGAGAAGCACATTAAAACACTCTGTGCGATTAGTAAAACAATTTTGAAACCGCACCGTACATCACCGGTGACCGCTTCCACAGCAATAAAGTCACGGAAGATTCATGAAAGTCAACGTCAACGAAATATGACCGTCTATAGTAATGAGGAAGTGGATATGCAGTGGTAAATGATAGCAAGGATATGGCTATGTCCAGTGGCGTTTCTAGCTTTCAGTTTCGGGAGGGGCCAAAGAAAATCACCTTTTCTTCCGCCGGAGGCAAAGAAATAGTTCTTAGTTTTATCACCTATATCGTTTATTTTCGAAGTTTTCTTAGGTGAAATCCGGAGATTTAGGATAATATTTTATGCGGATTTGCACAGCAGGCGAAAATTTGGAAGTTTTTGCTCTGTTTGATCTCATAAGTAACATTTTCGACTTTTGTGGCTGAGAATGTGAGACTTCTAGTAACAACTGACGCCATTAAGCCGCAGGCGAAAATGCTGCATATTTTATAAGGAACATTCTATTTTTGGTGAACATTTCGGAGGGGGGGCCGGGACCTGTGGGTCGGTTCCTGGACACGCCCAGGGCTATGTCAGCAAGTATTCTTCCGTTTGAAAATCGGTGTTTAGCATGCACCCCTGCATCCCCTGTTATAGTTGTATAGTAAACTTATATACTAACTCAGTTTCGGATTTGAATTAGACGGGAAAATAGTTTTAATCATGTGTCATAATTTCTTCTTAGTTTGAACATGTTTCACTAACTATTTAAGCGACGTCTAAAGCGCTGTTACCACCGCCCCCCGTCGTGTCGCTTTTCGTCGCGTTTGCCGAGCCCCCCACCCTCCATTTTTTGGCGACGTCGCTTATGGATGGCCCCAAATAGAAAACGCTATGACGAAAAGAATCTGCAACAAAGTCTCAAGCAATTGATTTCTGCGAGCCCTCTTACTCAAGGCCGTATTTAGGATTGGATTTCAGGGGGCTCGAAAAATTGAACGCGTAGATTTCGCCAGAGGCGGAGACATTTTTGTAGAAAACATATCAGAAGTATACGTTTTTGACCTGTTTTTTTGGTCGAATCCACGAAGAATCCACGTGCTAGAAGCCAATATTGAGCCGCAGGCGAAAATTTTCGCTAATTGAGACGTAAAAATCTATTTCTTCGAAAATGTCGGTGTGGGGGCGGCTAGATCCCTATTGGCCCATGCCTAACGACGGCCTTGGTCTTACTAACACCACACTTTTCAGCGTTAAGTAATAGCTTTATTGACTAAACCAAATATTTGTACTAATTCGTTCCAAGCGTAGAGCCAACCTCGCTAAGCGGCGGAGCCGCGTGCGCAAGTATAAGACACGAGCCGAAGCCGAGGTCGTTACTTGTAATTTATATCTTAAGTAACTGAAAAGGGGCTGGAACGTAAATCACATTTATGAGTCGTTTTACTGCTAAATTAACAGAAATGTAAAGAGTACACGTATCTTCTTGAATGAATAATTAAAGTAAGGCTATTATTAGTAGAATACTTTCTTTTATTCCTCTGTTTTACATTGTAATTCCATCAATGCATTTTATTAAATGCTACCACAATAACTAGGGAAAACATGCCCCTCTGATATCTGATTTTATAATTATGAAAACAAAACAAGAAATTAGGTATTTTCTTAGCAAATGCGTGTATCAACCGTTTTAGAAGGTTAGCAGTAATAGGATGGTGTAGTCCAAAGTAATTTTGAAAAATTGTAGTGTCATACTATCCTTAATTGTGAAAAATGGTCCAACGTCTAGACCCAAGGGTTTGCATGAATCTGCAAGTGAGGAGCTTTCAGTATTTAGGCCCGTCTCTTTCACAAGCTTGATTAGAGAGATCGAGTCGTCTAGCATTCTTATTGATGCGTCAAACGTCTCCAAGAGGAAGAGAGCAATGGCCAATATTGCTACGACGAGTCCCAGAATCCCAAGCATCGAAATTTCATGGAATAGGCGTGTCATGTAGTAATTAGCAATAAAGGTGCAAACCAAAAGTAGTAGGAAAAGGGGCGGTATAATCCGGATGTTGAGACAGTAGCTGAAACGACCATTCAGAATTTGGAGTATTCGGTAATCTCTGTAAACCATGCTCGAAATGTTGTCTCTACAACTTAGTAATTATAATTCTGAGTGTCCATATGATGTTGATATACAAAAATGGTTTCAGGATTATAAAACCACCTCTTAATTAATTCTCTTATTTAGCGCTCGCGCTTATACTTTTACTTATACTTATATGTCATTTTTATACTAAATTTGGTAACACAGATAGTGTTCATTTTCATAAATAAACATTTTCGTGACTCTTGTGAGGTCAATGCAAAAACACTCCTCATTAATAAGTTACAACAGCCAATTCTTCTTGGCTTGATCTCTGCCGGAAAAGTCCCAGTTTGAGGTAACCAAATCCAACAAAATTCCATGAGACTTGAATGCTGTTCGATGCGGCCTTGTAATAGTGGGCGGTGACATTTTATAGCTCACATGCTGACGACTTCGGCAAGTAAACCTCTAGAAATTGCTTTAGGACGTGGTCAATATAGTACTGCGCATTGACCTTTGACTTTCCTCGGAGTTTGATGCGTGGGAAGATACCTGTACTACTTGTTGCCGCGTCCACCATGACAGCTCGCGAAAAGTTGGTTTGCCAACAATTAACCACGTCTCGGACTCTTGACCGTTTTGTAGGTAACACATCTTCCTTTTCAAGGTATACAAACCACAAGATCCCTTCATGAAGTGTGACTAAAAAATTGACTTTGATTTCTTATACTGGTAACCATGATATGATATTTATGTACCTTCGTTGTGTCGGGATCATGTAGCGGATACTGGTCTATCGGCCAACTTGTTTGCCCAATTTGTTGAGAAACCGCTCTACAGTGGTCCCACAAAATTCCGACCAATTCCTCTGAGGTTTCAACATTTCGCCTTATGGGTCACCAGGTCAACGTTTTGGTTAATACCCGGGGACACGACTTTTAATGGGCACACTTTGGCGGGTCATGGGAGACCAGTTCACCGTGCAACTCGCCATTCAAATTTTTTTGCAATTATATTATAAACTGCATTAGACACATTCCAGCTAATGGAAAGTCACAGAACCATGCGTCCGACCTTCGGGTCAGTTTTTACCCCCATGGTTCACTAAAAGTATGCTCGCTACATCAACTGAGATCTGCCTATGCAGGGTTTGAATATTGACACCCCTTTGTATCAGGCTTTCGCCAGAGAAAATAATTTTAAGCGGTTTTGTAATCTTGAAACCCCTTTTGTATTATGCAGAAAATCAGTAAAGCGTTTTATATATAGATTCTAAAATAAGAGGAAAAGTTACCTAAAACGAAAGGTTCTCTCTGCTCCATGGTTTGCTCCATGCGGAACTTTGAATCTAATTCACTTTTAAATTGCATTTCAATACGCGCTTCATCGTTTGTGGTTGCGGGAGAGACATTAATATACTTGACGTTATCGGCTTGGTCATCATCGCGCGTTCCATTTGTGTAGTTCTCCGACGCAGAAATTGTTTTAATTTGTGAATTTATGCCAACAGTGCCGATAGCGGCGTATTTGCTGAAAAGTAAGTACGTATATACATGAATTTTGTTAGGTTTAAAAATCAAATATGCAAAAAATAAGAGCAAATTGCCCCCAAAATCGCTAACTTACCATAATGCAGCGAGACAGCTGGTATTCAGCTTTAGCTACGACAGAAGTAAAACGATATATATGAGGCCACTTGACACCCCTACAAAGAACATGTAGGCCTCAAAGGCGGCAATCGGAGCTAGTATCCATTTAGAAGTGAAGGCTTATAAGCCGGAGTAATATCAACAACACATACGAAGAGGCCACAACAAAATTATTTCTCATCCAATTATTTACTAAACAGTTGAAATATATCTATATTGAACCAGATTGGGAGCACGGGCCTGGTATACGGCAGCGGTCGAGAATATACTTTTTTGGCAATAATCGGGAAAATTTCCGCCTGTGGCGATACACTGATTCGGTTTCCAATCAAGCTGACATATTAATGTAAAGAACTGTCAAATTTAAAATAAAAAAATTCATCCAGCGGCGGCGTTAGCCTTCAGAAACGTTTCCGCCCCGAAATAGAAAGCCCTTAGTGCCATGTGATTGATTCAGATGTTGTTTTTTAAATAGAATATTTGTAGTTCATTGATTTTTATCAAAGTTTCAGATCAAGGTTTATAAAGTACTAGTAATTAATTGTGTGCCTTACATCTGTTCAGGTACCTAACTTATTTAAGCATACGCGGTAATTCATTAAAATATATACTATACGGAACTCAGCAGCTTATGTATCACAGCTACTACCTATTGTTTAAGGTTCAGCGGTTCTCAGACCCGCCACCCTCACTCCCTGATTATCCCTGAATGAACTTTAGCTCCGGCTTATAGCTGGCGGCGGGAGATGCGCACAAAGACATTATCATAATTCACAATGAAGCCTTGCCCACGCAGGGCCAGGGCCGGCTCCAAATCTACATTCATCCGCCTGGTGTAGCTTCGGGTCCTCATGCCCGTGTCAATGGGCCTTGTTGGACGAACCAGAGACAGCATTTCCATACTCGATCTGCTACTCTCCGTTCCAAAAAGCACTAAAGCGAGCCGGCCGAGGCTTAGCAGGCCCGTCTCAAAGGCCTTCCTGCCCAGAGTCATGTACTTGAGGTTGGGGAACCGAGTGAAAGGATCAGGCTCGTACCAGTTGATGCTCAACGGGGCATTCCAGAACAAGCGTCTCAGGCATCGTGGAACGTTGTCGAAGTCCAGATCAGTGACAGAGCTGGATTCAAAGGCAAAGTCCGCCAAGGCTCTCAGCTCTCGCAGAACAGAGTAGTCGAAGACAGGCGGACTGAGGTGGATGTTGAGGCTCAAGGAGATCAGCGTTCTGCGGTTTCGGCGCAGCAAGCCCGGCAGCGGCTCAACCACGACCGAACTGTTGGAATCAACATTTAAGCTTCCGAGTCTGTTTTGGTGCGTCATGAAGATTTCCAGAAGCGTCAAGTCTTCAACAAGGAACATGGCCTCAGCTCGCTGAGAAATGCTGAGACAATCCAGCCTGAGCTCTCGTAAGCCGTCGAAAAGTTCAGGCTCTTGTGGCACGCTGTAACAATGAGGTACAGCACATTGATTTTTGACATCGGAGTGATATATTGATAATGAGCTTATATATTCTGTAATAATTAATTTACCTGTCATCGATAGTAGTTTCGGTCACGGCATCAACGAGGGTCAGGCACCGGTGCGTCCGTCTGTTCCGTACCAAGCAGCGCTGGACTTCCAAATACAATCCTCCTTGCGCCGAGTTTCAGAGATGTTGATCCGCTCGATAATCAAGACGCGAAGGTTCGGCGCCGCTAAGCGAAGTACTGCAAACTCCAACTCCGGCATCGCCCCACAAACGAGTATCAACTGAAAGAGAAGGAGTACCAAATTAGTGCTCAATTCGTTCATTTCGTCTTCGAGCCAGCCCTTACCTGAAGCGTGATAAGATTGTCCAGCTTTACAGTTCTTAGATCCAGAACAGTGAACATTTGGAAAGATTCCATTTGGAAGCGAGTAAAGTCGAATGACAATGTTTGCACGTAGCGACAAGCCTTGAGGATGACTCCGATCCCCGTCCCATCCACCCAAATCAGGTTCTCGTTTCTGACACGGGCATGGAAAGCTAGCATAGAAACGGAGAGAAGAGACTTCTTCACGTTAGCCGAGAATGTTGTTGGGAAGGTCAGGCCGGTCAAGTCAACCCTTAGTTCGTCAATGTCGTAGACTCTGGCTCCGAAGTCCCGAAACGATTCCTTGGAGAGCGGAAAGTTGTAAAAGAGATCCCGCTCGATGACTGCGTACCAGAGCGAGCTGACCTGACGACAAGCCTTCTTGTCCTCGTGACCCAACTTGCTCAGAATTTCCTCCAGCATCTAAATCCAAATTACGACAATCATGAATTGTCAACATTGAGTACTTCTCTTACTGTAAGTTTAAAACAGGAAATACGTATAGAATCCAAAATGCTTACCTCGGGGGGTAACCCGTCAAAGGGGCTTGTTCTTTTCCTTTTGAGTGCCGAAGTCGGTTTAGCATATGAGTCCAAAGTTCCGAAGTGAAGTAGTCGCTAACTTCAAATTTTTTCCACTCTTGAATCTTAACTCTGAACTGGAGCTACCTTTACGTGAAGACGAGCTCTCAGAAATGGGAATATTGAACTGATCCAAAGGGAAAATGGGAATACGTAACTCGAACTTTGAAATCGGAATACATAATAAACATTTTGAAACAAGGTCAGCTATACCTATAGAGTTGCTAGGACAAAATGGAAATCGGAATACATAATTCTAAGATGCACAATGGTAATGCATAAGTAGCTATATCCATATACATGAAATAGTTGGTCCGGTATATGTGGGTATGAGTGTTGGAGATCTGCGCATGCGCCGGAGTCACGTGGTTATGTGAGGGGTCGGGGCACGGGAGCGGTTGGCTGTGTTGGGGGCCGAGCTGAGCCAATCCCGTACGAGCCTGCCCGATTTATTTCTTATCAAAGATTGATCCAATTTCCAATTCTTGAAAATATTATTCCGTATAATTTTCAGATAAATATGTTTATTATTTATTTCATTAGTACGTACTATGTATGTACGCACGATATGCATGACTATTTATTTACACAACCATTGCTAGTCGGCTGGAAACGCATAGCCATAAAACCAATACACCACCGGTAAGCGGAATAATTCAAAAAATCCTTAATTCTAGCAAAACTCAATGTACTGTTTAGTTAACAATATATTACTATATTTATTCCAGAACGCCCTATCTCTATAACACATGACGAGATCAAATTTGTGCAAGAAAACGTACGACCACAACTTTTTGCGTAGATTCTTAAAATACAATGCACCCCTCTGGCAAATGACTCCTTGACCCCTTCCGGGGGGGGGGGGTCAAAGTTGGTCAAAAACGACCTTTTACGAAATTTTCAAAAACTAAGGCATGCAGCACATCAAAATT
>JAQFZY010002228.1:0-12406 GCA_034696285.1 Hypogastrura burkilli
AAAGAAAAGTTATTTTTGTATAAAAAAACACGGTTTAAATGATAAAAACTGTTTTTTGTTTTTTCTTTAAAAAAAAAATGTTTTTTTTTATTTATAAAAAACATGTTTTAAACAATATAAAGCGCCTTTTTTGCTCGTTATTAAAAAAAAAGTTTTTTATAAAAAAAAACATGGTTTAACCCTGATTGGGATGGAGACAGCCTGCCCTTGTCACTTTAGGAGGACTTGCTCCTATCTCCATGGCATGGTCACTTCGTGTGTTATCATTATGGTTTGACATTATTTTAGAATACAGCAGGAATAAGGCCATGACTCTAACGTAGGTATATGTAAGCAAAGCACAGAGTGTCCACCATCGTGTCCAATTGGGAGAGTGATTAGTAACTTTGTACTAATGTAAAGATATGGAGTGGTGAGTAGGGTATTGTCGTACCGGGACTGTGGTGTACGGGCCTCTGGCCTGTCCAAGGACAACTCATAGGCTCTGTTTGATTCAGCTCTAGCCTAGTTGAGGGCTGTCACTTAAGACTACTGCTGAAGATAAAGTTAAGATTCCCAACCCCAAATAATTCACAGGAAGAGCTGGACTCCATACCTAACTCACTTCAACCTAATTTTCACCACAGTTCTCCCAAATTTAGTCGAAGATAAGCGAATCAAACCTAACCTATGCTAACATTTGGGTCTGGTAAGTAATTTCTCAATTAATAGTGAAGTATCTCCTGTGAAAAGCTGGAATATACATATTAATTGTTGGGCTTCGTGGTAAATCCTAAGTGAGGGAGTGCCGAAGATGCCTTTTAGGATTTGTGGATTTGTCCTGTAGAGAATTGAGCCCGGAGGCTGGTTATATTTGACTAGGTAGTTTATATAATGGCAATTAGGGGCATGGTGCCGGTTTCCGGAATTGTCGATGATCCCTTCCCTCCCACCCGAAATTGGTCCTGGGAAGTTAATTGAAACTCTCTGTTTGCCCACTTTAATGAGTTTGAGTTGAGGGAGAAGGAGAGCGGGGCCGGGGAGGGAGGCGGCGAGGAAGAATTAAGTTTACTTTTCAGTTTTCATTATACGTTATTCATCATGGCTGATGGCGATGTGGTGGGAAGATTATGGTAGTACTATTAGCTTAATGCTTCCCGAGTCCGGCCCTCCCTCCCTCCCTCCCTCCGGCCTACCTATATTTCAAAGCCAATACACCCAATTACATATGATTTGATCTCACTAAAACACCCAGACTTCCGAGCTCTTCCCAAAATTTAATCAGCTCAAAAGCATTCTGCCCGCCGGATCTTCGGCACGGATTTCAGGGATCCAGGGACCACCAACCAGAGAGCTCTGCCTAAACAATTTCCTTAATGGCTCACCCGTCGGCTTCCCGCAAGACGGCTCAAGGGCTCCTTCCAGCTCCAGAGTCAGCCCAGACAACCGCCTGTCTCCTGTCCGGCAGCCGAGAAAGGATTGACTCATCAGCTCTCTGGGATTAGCCACTTAGGCCCCCTATTAGTTTATGCTAATGGGAATACTTACAGATTGATAATGGACGGAGATAGGAGTGAGCATTGGAAGGCCTGTCTCTCCTCTCGGACTTGATTCCATTCCAGACTAAGCCAATTCAGTTAATACGCTTTCTCTCCTCTATAGTCCGCCGGGAACTTTCCCTTTGACATGAGTCTGGACGGGCTTCCCTCCTGGACACGTCCGTTGCCTACATAGTGGTATGATTAATAAGGAGGGAAGTGTGTGGCTGTAAAAATTTAGAATTGGCCCAGTGGGCTGGCTGGGTGTTTGTTGGGCTGCTGGCTGGTGTAATAATACCAAACTGTCATTTCCAGAGAGGGGAACTAGGATAGAGCCTATTCTGCTCTGGCTCGGATTCCAGTGGGCAGCTAGCTGTCAAAGAAGAAAGACTCTCGCCCGCCCCTAATGGATTTCATTTTGAGAGAATTATAATTGGAACTCGGGACCAGGCCTTCCTAAATTATTTCACATCTCTCTCATCTTCCATTATTTCAGATTTGGAGAAGTCCCTTCCAATCAAGCACTCTCGGTCCCATTTCAAATCACTACACCATAGGCCTAGCCCATTCCCTTCCTAGCCTGTCTTAAAAGAAGGAAGCATTAGGCTAAAATCCAACGTTCCGCCCTCCACCACTTTCTTCAAATCATAAATAAAAATGTTTTGAGGAGCAAATGATGAAGAGTGGGCTCTTAGAGTCGGGCACGATCGCATCAGCTTACACACTATGGGGAATTTAAATTCCTGCAATCAATCTGGGACTTAATGGCACTTCTTGGCCAGGATTTACTATGGATGGCCGGCTCTAGGTCAATTCTGACCTGGCCAAACTTCCGGACCGGATTCAACATTTGAGTCATTCGACAGTCAGACGATTCCACGTTCTAAATTTTCGGCATTTAAACTATTCGACATTCAGTCCATTCCACATTCAAAACTTTCGACGATAAAAAGTGAGTTCAACATAATGAAGGTGAACCCTAAACCTCTACCCCCAGAAAACTATACACAGGGGTGAATTCATATAGAGTTCCTGTAGCGTCACAAATCATTGCGCAAATGGAGCCCAACTATACGTAGCAGTGAAGTCATGGCATAATCTGCGGCATAGCGGTGAATTCATAGAGCTCATACAGCCCGACATTTCATAGCCCTAATACAACCACCTCACTCTATGCTACCGACCCCTACCACCCACTTTGGCAAAAGGTCGCGAATTCGATTCGTACCAGGTGCAAATTAGTTTTTGCAAAAAGTCTTCTTTTGTTTGGGGCAAATCATTATCACTAAAATTGGCCAAATTTTAAGGGGGCCCTTCAGTAGTTTCAAAGGAGATAGCGGACGAACATTCAAACATACTGACCAACGATTTTATGTACCTACTAGCCAAGAAGAACCCGCGCTAACGCGGAAAGCGACTACTTTTTCTGAACATTTCTAGGACACACGTCCCACTTAAATGAAAGTATTGAATTAAGATTCAAAAAAGTAGTTGGTTCCCGCGTTAGCGCGGGTTCTTGTTGGCTAGTCTAAAAAACAATCATTTAAAACAATTGCCAATTTAGTACCAGTCCTGTTTAATTAATTAGAATTAATTAGAATTAATTAGTTACCGGTGTCTTGCTCTTCCATCTGAGAGAGTTTCCTAAGGCCGCAGCCCCACAGAATCGAGTTATGGGGAAAGTCAAGGACAGTTAAAACCGCCCATACAATTCCGACTCTGTTTGAAGTTTAAATTCGGATAGTCACACTAAAACGTACCACCACAATTACTCGTACCAGTGAACATGCTCATAAGTAGTTGAGTGTAACTGGTACTTGGGGGCTATTTGTACTAAGTACATTAAAAATCTTACTCGAGGAGTCCGGTTAAGGCGTTTGAAACAAACCCTAGTGATGGAATTGGGACGTGAACGGGAGACAAATAATTGGAGCTGTTCGGGTCAGTGTGTGAGTATCTGGATGCAGATTATACATATGTAGTAGGTCATACTCTGTACTTTTCGAGATCGTTCTGTGTCCCGATGTAATTCTTTAGTGAAAAACAATGTTGACCTAAAACGCGTTAATACTGTGACCAAACAGTTTACGAGTATTCAACCAACCAAGAAACCAAGACCGCAGCGTGATTACCTATATGATATATACATACATACTGTATATAGATTGTTTAAATGCAAAAGTGTGATGAGTTTATCACCGCTATTTGTCTCAAGTTCACCTGACCTAATAATATTTGTGAATTCAATTGTAGGCTTGAACTATACTATGTACATGGTTGAAGGAATTCCTACTGAGCGAACCATAGTTGACGGTAGACTTATTAGGTGGGCTGCTGGCTAGTGCGTAGATGTGTGGCGTCCGTGTGCCTTTTGACTCATTGGCTCCAGCCACACACTCTCCTTTCGAACTAATATCCATTTTGTCTGACAAGGAGTACAGCAATAATCCATTTGGATTCTGTTTACTATTGATTCCGGATACTTTTCCCCACTCTTTCTCCGAGGAGCTGGGGAGCTGGGAACAGGTAAAGGGACTCCGAGTCAATTACCCTCAACAGAGTCAGTCACTTGACTCCGTCTCTCGCCCATGCATCATCCATTTAAATAAGAGAGTCCGGGGTCCTTAATGCCTTTGGACTCCAGCCGAGGAGGAGGGGAGGCTCCACTTTTAAAGTAAACTTTCTGCTCTGTGTAAAGTCTCTGTCATCAAATTAATAGACGAGAGAGAGAGAGAGAGAGAGAGAGGGAGGGAGAGAGCTGGCTTGGGCCTAATGCTAATGTATTGTGAGAAACGTTTTTCTTGTCAAATATCATCTCCTCTGTTCATATCAATTAGCAAACACTCAGCCCAGCCGTCTCTCTAATGCCTTTCATCTTAGAATTGAGTGGAGGCGGAGGGGACAGGGGCCTTCTCCAGCCCTATATCTATTATTCTCTAACATGTAACTAAAAACTAAATAAAGCACTCATTCTGTGTACACTACACTATTTAGCTTTTAAAAAGTCCTAAGACCCTCTCTCCTCTCTAAATATTTGGCTAAAAACGCTACTTTATTCCACTTTACGCTCACTCGGCCCCTCAAAAGCCTCTCACGTCTCTCTCCCCCTTCCAAAATGCTTCAATTAATTAAGTCGCTTAGCTCTTTTATCTTGTCAAGTGTAATCACGTTGACGTCTTCTGAATAATGAGGAAGGACACCAGCAGGAACCTCACTCTGCTTCATTGTATGTACAATACAAATAAATGAAACCAGCTCAAACCTACTTCGCAGTCATACTGCTTTAAATCTAAGGCCAGTGGAACTGGCTCAACTCAGAGTATGCTAATTGGAGCTAGAGTATAGTATGTAGTTTGCGTCAGGTTAGGTTCCGAGGTTAGGAATTTGTGAAAACTGACGCGGTGAGAGTGGATATGTGACCTGAGTGGTGATATAAAGGATATGGTATACATAACAGACGGGGAAAGTTGAGGCCATGGAATTCTCAACAAACTTTTACCGCACATTTGAGAGTTTCACATCTGTAGACCACATGGTTCAAGAGCCATAGGTTCAAAGGTCAACACTCTGTTGTGGCGAACCACACTAAATGGCACAAGAATAGAAAGATAGTTTCGGCCCAACATCTGCGAAACTTGTGATCATTATAGAAATTTTGACGTATCACTCATCAAAATCGCCCAGTAGTAGCACGAAATGGCGGACAATCATCCAGACATGAACATGCACACAGGCCAATGATATTATGTAAAGTGATATGCTTTATTGAAGTAAGACGAGCTCAATTTTACCTTTGCGTTGTTAGTCCTGACTTTTCTCTGAAATGCCACATGAGTTGTCCTACCTGAGATTTAAAATGCAGTTATAGGTTTAAGTTAGTCCCATTTTGGTGGGAGATGATAAGGGATTAGGGGTGAAAGTTGAAGGGCTCCTTGAAGTAGGAGCATGCCTCTTAATAATTTTGACTCCCGTAAATTGATTGTGTGTCTTGTCCAGCCAGGCCTCGTATGTTGGGGATCCTATGTAGAGTAAATAGTTGGGGCTATTAGTGGATGTGGAGAATGGGTCTCGGCTATTTTGTTCATTTGAGACCTTGTGGTTGGATGTAGTAGTTTGGGCTGCCAAATGGAATGGTGATCCAAGTCGGGAAAGTGCTTGAGTATAGTACATAGTACATAGTACATAGATAGTAGTGTGAGTATGGTCCATAGTGGGTGGGTGGAATGGAGATGGCATAACTATGGATATGGGCTCCTAATATAATGGATCCTCCTAAGCACTCACCACGGAAAAAGGAGGAGAGGATAAAGTCAGTCCCGAAAACCATTAACGTAATGCAGAGATAGATATTGATGTAACCTCTACTTAAAGTGGAAAAAACATCCCGGTCTTACTTACTCATGTACTTCATTCAGAGACTCGGCCTGCCTGGCACAGGCTCCCACATATCTCCTACATGGTAGAAACAGAAAGAAAGCTCTCCTCCTATTCTTCTCCTCCTGTTTACCTTTCCACCCAAACGGCTCCACACATAAAATATTCGAGGAGGAAGGGAGGCCTGAATGATGATGACGATGAGAGACCCCGGCCAAACACCTAAAGTATACTTAAGACAACCATAGATATTAGGCAGAGTGGCAGGAGCCTCTGTCTGTCTCCTCCTCCGACTCCCTTCTTGGTCCCACGGACGACGGACGGTTAGGCCCAATATTTGGACTAACACTACAAGACCTCAATCCGGGAAGTCCACTTCTCAGGCCCCTCAAATCAAATTCCCATCCATAATTACTACTTCATACTTCAGCTTGATCACTCACGTTCTTTCCACGGATCCTCCTCTTTAATGGCCTCAGTTTTTACCTACACCGAATATTAAGTGTCATGTTATACCTATGTTATACTGCCATGTGCCTACTGCCGCTCCTTCCAACCTCTTCTCTAAACCCCCAGCTGTACATGCGACAACTCTGGCTCAGAGCCTCAGCTTTCACTGAACAGACTCGCCGTAATAATTAGTGGTGGGCATATTCAGGGATGAATTAACATCTACTAGTCCTCTGGAATGGGCTAGGAGATGCCCAACAATTAACGTGACTAAAGGAATAGTGGTCACATGGAATCTATGAAGAGCCTAAGAATTGAGACCTTGGTCTAATGAATCCAATCATTAGATTAATTGATTAGGCAAAAAATTAATGAGTTCCTGGGGCTGTGAGATGATCTCCATACCGTATATACACCTATGTAGGTATCCATAAGTATGAATGAGATATAGTAGGAAATTCCGTATAGGCCTACCACCCTACTGTCCGCCCACCTTTTATTCGCTAAAAATTGAGCGACCACTTAAACAAGGACAATACGGGGGTCCTGATGAGTGTCATAAGCATGGATTGCGGTAACCTGTTGGTCAAAAGACCTTGACAAATCGACCGTGGTCATTCGGATTTGGTTCCTATAGTAGTGGAAAGAGAGGCCAGCCCCATCAATGTCCTTCCCACTTTTCAACACTAAGATACACATGTACTATATGCGCACCTAGAGTAACAGAGTCGGACCAAATGAATGGGCCCAGCTTTCTCCTCTTGAACCAATCTTAATTGAGGGCCCTGTGTGGATGGAATATTGAAATGGAGCCCACCGACTTGTGCCGGTACCAGTCTGGAAAGGGTTCTCCAAAGTTCTTGAGTCGCTTTGGAGAAAGTAAACTTTCACGCCCCTTCAATAAGGAACCATGCATGGTTTCACTAATTCACATTAAATCTATCCGAATTCCCGCTCAAGCCACATAGTACAGTAGTAGTTAGCCCCACTTCTCACTTTACAGGTACCTACCATGTATATATTTTGAATCCCGACCCAGCTCCATTGCACTTTGTATTATTTATAGGAGGCTTTACATAATATTGCTTCCGCCAATCCGGACTATCTCCGTTATTCATTCCGGTGGCACAGGACTCTTTTATTCTTCTTAACTGGATGACACGATATGAATTGGAAGTAGTCAGAGGGCTGGGGGCCGAAGTTTGAGCTGAAGCCCAATTAATATTCAGGAGGGAAGTTGGGCCTTTTACTCTTAACATATGCTCACTGTCAGATATTAGTCCGCTCTCCTCCGTCCGCCTTTGGAGGGACCTCAAAGGAGCCTGACTCTAAAATTAAGTATTGTTAGGATAATTGTGTTTGGGCAGGGGCAGGAGAACAATGGGCCTCATCATGAATGGAGATTAAAATTTTGAATAATTTCTGAGGAGGAGACCCGAAGCCCCTACCCAGGCCCCAAAAATCCATTATTAAACTCCTCATTAAGAAGAGAGAATTCAATTGGTTAATGAGTCTCATTTGACGGGGCCCGGGGTTCCAGCTAGCTCCTTTAAATGAGCACTATTCAGTCCCAGGCAAACAATAAGGGAGAGATTGAAGCTCCGTCCTATTCTCAACACTCATAACTGGTCTCTAGCTCAATTCTGGACTCACGTAACTACTCCCACTCTGACACCTCTCTCTCCAGATCCAGTTATAATGGGAATTCAGACATAGTCCACCTCTACTTACTAACAAAAACATCAGCCTAAAATAGGCTCCTCAATTACTCACAATCTTCGCTTCTGCTGACCAGCTCAATACTCACGTGGGGCTACAACTACAACTGTCAACTTAGTCTTGAATTTTGGGGACAGATAGGGGATGGAAGGGAAAGAGATATTTTGGCTACAAGAAGATCTGGCAACACGAAAAATGTGTTGCCAGATATTATTTTTCAAATTAGTGTCTGCATTTGCTGTTGCCAGATGTTCCTGCTACATATTGGAGTTTTACGATCTGCCAAGTTGTAGTACAGGAGATATGTCAATTAAATATGTATGTACGTAAATATATACGTAAATTAGACGTTACAATCATCACAACGTTTAAACACACGTTTGAGACGGCACAGGTAGGTACTAATGGGGTATTATATGTATGAATGTTGTTAATGACCTGACCTGAACCTTGACTTAATGACAAGACTGTTTAGTTCGAAAAGTACTAAATTGTACTTAAAATAACAATGTGTATTCCCGATCAGCAACATTAGTTGTATCGTTTGTACATACTGTGCCTATGTAAATTAAGTCTACTTTTTTCTTTATTAATCAACACATACTTTCTACTTTGTTGCCAGTTGCCAGTTATTCCTTCAATTTTCAAAACTCATAAATACTGTTGCCAGATATTCCCATGGATACCTGAATTGTTATTTTGTTATCCTGAGTTGAAATCCTGAATTGTTGCCAGATCTTCTTGTAGCCAAAATTATCCTTAATCGGGATGGAAGTGTTACTAGGAAGACACAGGATTCCTTCAAAAATATTGTAATTTTGTAGGATAAGACTCAAACTAAAGCTAGAAATTAATATTGTCCGCTATGCTATCAAAAAAAAAAGGTCCCGGACGCCGGTATTTCCCTAAATCATAGTTTTGGGCCCCTTCCAAGCCCAAAATGGGAAGGGTGGTCCGGACACTACTCTCGCTCACCTGCTTGTTCCCCGTCAGACTGAATGGATGTATGAAGTATGAGGCGTAGATGAAGAAGGAAGTGGTGGTGGAACTGGGTGGGGGATCTGTCCGCGAACTATTCCCAATAATCCGGCCGTCCTCCCACCCGCCTAATAATTGGTATCCGAATCCTAGCTAACTGACATGTTAATAAATGAATGCTTAGAGTTAATTCGGAGCATAGGTTTCCTGAGTGTGGGAAGAGGAGCGTGGTTTGAGGCGCATGAGTTGTAGAGCGAGGGAGCGAACGGAGGGTCTGAGGCCGCCGGAGAAACCTGAGCTTGGTGGCTTGGCCACGGCTCGTCTTCCTCCAGCAGCCTCAGTCCACGACGAGCCGCCGACAGACTCAGTCCCACCACGTCCAGCTCAACCAGCCCACTTTCACCCGACCACCACGACCAGGTCCAGAGGCTCCGTACAATTGTGCTGGAGAAAGGGCCGGATTCCGGGTCGGAAGTCGGAGTCTCGGGATCGAGTGTGAGAGGAATTAGTGGGAAGTGGGGCCTGTCCAGAGATAGGCTCTAATTTATGTAGCCCCGTCCCCAGCCACAAGCTCGGAATAATTAGGCGGACTAATAGGAGAGGAGTAGTTGGGACTCCGTCGGAGGAAGAAGATAACTATCATCCAATTTGGGAGAAAGGTAAGGGATTCGGACCTATTCAGATTCAGGCCTAGGCTGTCCCGCACACGTGTGGACTCCTTCCTCACTTTCTCCTCCTTACCTCACCTCAGTCCTCCTCCACGGGGGAAAGCCAAGGAAGATCATACTACGGAGGAGGAGGAGGAAAAGAGAGTCCCAGGCACAACCGCATGAATTATTACCATATTCATGCACTATTATTATTTATCCCCTATTTATCCGACGGAGGGGGGAGCCCCGTCTAAGCTCTACCTCCAATTGCCCCAAAAGGGGAAGCCTCATTCATTCATTCATCCCTCCCTGATTTCAAGTGGAGTCCCTCCAATAATGGGCTATTTTGAGAGGCTGATTCTCCAGAACCAGGGGCTTCCCTATCTAAGATGGAACGGGTTCCTCTGAAAGGATCCCTTGATGAGCCCCTGCCTCTCTCTCCTGATTAGGCCCTATTCTCTCTGTATACGGACTCCTGCCCAGCCAGAAACCTCAACAGGGAGGCAGGAGAGCTAGGGAATGGGGACCATGAACTTTGGGCTCAGGTCTGAGTGTCACTCTAGCCTTCCCACTACCTACTGGACTATTATAGCCTGCGTAGGTCGGGCCTAAAGGGGAAAGATCAAGAGGATGAACCCAATTAGCTCACCAGCCTAATGGGCCAGACTTACTTCCTCATGAGGCCAGGCCCCATTAGCACCTCTTTAAAAGGGAAGGAGGTCCATAGTAATCATGAGGCAGGATCCTAGGCCAATTTCGGACGCCCTAGAATACATAGATTTGGAACACGGTCTCAGAAGAGCCTGGACTTGAAATTAGAGAGTGAAGTAGTCATAGTAAACTCTAGGTTGAGTGAGGACCTGAGCTCTGGCCTCTGCCGAAATGAATATGTTCCACGCCTATGTTGATCTCCGCTTAGTTCCCGCTGTATACAAATTGTTGGGTTAGGTTTGGCTTGAAGGCTCGAATGTGGTGAGTCCCAATGGATCCGCTCCGAATTGATCCCTCCTTGACAATGGGAGGTAGAGTGAGGCTCTTTTGAGCATTTCGACTCCACTCATCATCTGCCTCCACTACTTCCACTCTTCTGATCCATTCTTCGTTCTGAGGACTATGCTACTACTCTTCTGGCTCTTCTGGTGGCTGGGCTGCTGGCTGGGCTGCTGGCTGGGCTGGCTGGGACTATGGAGAGAAGGTGGCTGGGGAGCTTAGTCCATATTGTGTGCCGAGAGAAGTTATGGAGTGCATAATAGGGGAATAAAGTACTTTTTATGAGTAAACCAGGACCATTCTCAGTCACTTAATTGGCTTCAAAAAGAAACAGATTATGCAAATGGATTATTAGGCAGTGTGGAGGGCAGGCGGAGATCCCATAACGAGCCTCCTCTACTTATTATTCTTTTTACACTACGGCAGGAGGGCCGTCCATGGAGGGAACGTAGTAGGAGCCCACTCAGCTAATAATGTTTTAACATGCACTCTCCCTAATAAGCGACCGGCGGAGTGCCGGGCCAGGGAAGCCAATTTAAACTTTCCTTCCCTCCTCTTTGTTTTCATATCCCATGCTCTGCCTTCCCTCTCTGGCTGGCCCTGGCTTGCCCTGGCTGGCCCTGGCCTATTATCCAACTCACTCACCCAATCAGTTATGAGCCGAGCCAGGGACCAGGATTAGGTCGGATTCCAGGCTCACTTTGGACTCCAGGCTCCGGCCGATATCCGTGGGACCCGCGGAGGGGAGAAACGTGTCTCCAATCCTCAGACAATGGGAAGGGCTAATACCTTTATAATTTTTCCCAACTCAGAACATGTACAGAGTCGGATTGGAGACAGGCCTCCTCACATTCAAATCAGGAGCCTATTTCAAAGGGAGGCAGGCAAGGGATAATGAGCCCATGCAACTTTAATAGGGCGTCCATTAATCAGTCCTTATAAATGTGGGCCTCTCGGAGTTCCCAGGCTCTGTCTCCAATCCCGCCACTTCTTCGGCTCCCTTAATTACACACTCCATTACCTTGGTCTTTGAGTCTGTTGTGAGGGGGGCCAGTCACCGGGCACAGGCATACGTAATTGGGCGGACTCATGGCGGGCTCCAGGACATGCTTAGAACCTCTTCTCAGATCTAATCCAGTAAAGCGCCGTTCAGGAGCTTCCTTGTAAAGGATACGGCCCGTGCAGCAGGCTCCCAGTTCTCAATTCTTCGGAAAGGACCATTCATGAAATGTAGGGTTCCGGCGGAATACCAGTTCCTCTTCAACGCCTTTTCAGTCAGGTGAAATCTAAAGAGCTTCAGAGAGGTAGAAGGAATCAGAGAGGGCAGTTTGACTTGAGCTAGACTAGCCTAACCTAGCCCACAATCTAACCTGGGAAGGCCTGGCCTGCTAAAACAAAATGTGCTCAAGTATATCCCTAATTCAGCTAAACTGCCCACTTTAATTTTGTTCCTACCAGTAGACTCCCTATTGTTTCCCCAAAGAATGGGTGGCTCTCGGGTCTTGGGCCCCTCTCGACAGGGAACTGGCCCACGCCGGTGTTCCTATCCCAATTCAATTGGAAATTCTGGCTTGAGGTCTGGTGGTAGTCCTGACGGCATGGGAGCCCTGTCCGTGGAGCCTCCTTTGGCCGAGCCACTGGATTATGTAGAAAATGATGAGAGCATAAAAGTTTAAGAAGGTCTGGTGGCGTCTATGGGCGGCCTATTAGGCTAATCCGGCGTCATTC
>JAQFZY010002229.1:0-12405 GCA_034696285.1 Hypogastrura burkilli
ACTATAGTATAAACAATGTATTTAATATACATATATAATTAATGTCCGTATAGTCAAATAATATAGTCAAACTAAACTCGAATTAATTTAAGCTAGAAGAACGGACTTCGGAATTTAATCCAAGATGTAACTCTTCATACAAATACTTTGCGGAAAACCTTAAGTTGCGAGTATTTAATACTTATATTGACCATTTGATTTGTATTGACTGAGATATCTAGAGTTTTGTTATTGAAAATAATTTATATAGTCCTTTATATAGATTTATGCGGTAAGGAGCGTTAGCATAGATTTCTGGTTTAATACAGGATAATATATATATATATATATCTTAAACTGGTCAAAGTCAGTACTAATGTACATTGACATTTCCCTTAAAATACTGGCCTATATTTGTATTAAATACAAATTATTAGCTACGCCATCCTGCAATTGAGATGTGCAGATTGCTGAGAAAATCTACAGCTTGCAAACTGACTGATCAGTTTGTGAAGTTGTAATCAATCATTGTATTTTGTATTCAAAGCCATATTTCTAGTTTTCGCCAATGGTTGTCTCTTGATCAAAATCGGAAAGTTATGCTCTTTCAAATGGTTCAATATATCGTGTACAAATCGATGCGTAGATTACTTAACGATGGATATTAAAATCCGAGAACAACCTGAGTCGGAGTAGGAACAAGCATATTAGTATTTCCTTTAAATAATTGCCCCGCCTTGCAATTTTTACAAAAACAAAACAAAAATTGCAGCTTAAAATCATTATCTTTAGCAAGAAGTAAAGTAATGGACTTCAATTTATGGCTGCATGTATTGACTTATTTCTCCCAAACAAACCAATCAGCATGCATTCCCCCGATCATTAACAATGATGGATATTTAAATCATCACCAAGTAATTCGAAATCTCTCATCTCTCACCAATTCACCCTGATGTACTGGCCAGAGTCTTGAAATATTTCCAATTCTAGCGATTTAACTCCGTTAATTATTCCAAAATAAATCATATTTTGCTGATACTAAGTTCGAAAAGATCGGTAATTGATGAGGAAGTCTTTTTAAATTCGAGAGAAATTTCAAATTTCTTGGTGATAGTTTAAATGACAGCCATTAACAATTCCCGTAACTATTTATTTACTTGTACAGCCTACCATTTCCCATGCCGTATCCTCTGGTTCCACCGACGGGGCCGGCACTTCATTGTCCAGCAGTATATTGAGTACATGTAGGAGTGAGTAGGCATCGGCCGACGAATGATGGATCTTCATAAGGACATAGGTCTCGTCCGCCTCTTCCCGCCGTATCATGACCATTTCCCATGGGGACGCCTCCTCGGGGTATCCCCGACTGATCCACTCGGCCTCAAAGGTCCGGACCGTCCTCGTTCCCAGCTCAACTTCCCGCATGTTGGCATTGATGTCAGGCCGGCGGACCCGGCGCCGGAACCCGTAGCCCCCAAACAGTTCCAGCGTCTCCTCCATCCTTGGATACAGCTTCCTGCCCTCCCCGTCCACGGCCCCCAGGATCCTCTCCAGCCCCTTCTTCCTCAGGAACTGGAGGCCCAGGAGGCCGCTAACCCGGACCGAGCAGCCCACATTGTATACGAGCCTACTCACAATTAATGTCGTAAATTAAATCTACCAAAGTACTGAATTGATTGATTGACTGATCCACGAACCGCTCGTTGGGCTTCTTTGGGGTGAGGAGGTCCCAGGCCATGAACTGGTCCTTGGTGTCAAGGGGCTGGAGGTCAGGCCTTATTAGTCGGGCCACCAGCGTCACGAGAGACTTGTAGAAATATAGCGGGCTGAGGAAGAGGCCCATCAGGGGGTACCAAAAGGCGGAGAAGGTTAGGTCGAGGCAGAAGAGGAGGACTCCCTTCAGGCCACTGGATCCCATTTTCCTTACGACAATGCAATTATCACTCCACTAACACTCTAGGTAATGGCTATTGTTGCAAAAATATTGGATCTCCACAGAACCTGATTCCACGTGCTCATAGCTCTTATCCCACGAAGAGCAGAATGTATAGAGCCTCAAGTTCTGGGAAAATCCCAATGTGCTACAGAGTAGCCTTCAGGAGGCTACAAAGTTGTAGTACCTGCATTATGTCCAAGGGGTGAGATGGATCTTTGGTGATTTAATTAGCTACTGCCTACTGCTAATATTACGTGAGGAGTAAGGTAGAGCTTGTGTCATAGTAGTCCTATGCATGTACTAAACTGTGTTACAGAGAGGAGCCCGTGAGAGGTAAATGAAACACCACGCGCATCTTAGTATAGAAATGGCGGAAGGTACAAATGTCGGCTCAAGCCTTATAGTCATATTCCCTATGTGCTGCTGGTCAATTAAATATGTCATATAAAATGATCGAGTCTCCGTGAAACACGTTGACCTCTTCAGCTCACCGGGGAGGCGTCATAGGAGGTCAAATCACGTTTCGCGTCCTATATCTGTGTTCCATAGATGCAGGCAAAAATTTTGATATGCCGCGTGCCCTCGTTTTGTAATATTTCACAATAGGTAATTTTTAACCACGTTTAACCCTCAGTTTGCGGGTCAAGAAGTCGCTTGGCAGGAACGGACATTGGATTTTATGACTTTTTTAATCTGCGCAAAAAGTTGAGTCTAGACTCTAGTGCTGTTAGTTCCATGGTCGTGTCGGTTTGTGCCAACTTAAAATTCTCCTGTGTTATAGAGGTCGGGAGTTTTGGACTAGGTATAACAATATAAATTGTTTAAAATTATATTATACTATTAAATAGTCCCGCACCAATTCATATTAATTACATAATCTAACTATTATAAAATTAAAGCCGATTTTGCACCATCCGCAACCTACAGGTCGCATTTCTATACGTACGCTCACTAAAGTCATCCCACAAAAAGTTATGACCAATACAAAGACCAAGTGTGAATATGATATTTTTAGTGTCAAGAAGTCACCCCTTAAAAAATAAAAAACACTGCTCCTAGCCACGGATTTTTTTCACTTTTGTTGACATTTCCCAAAAATCCTTTAGGAAATTGTTTGCACTTTTCCTTCCTCCATGGTCCATTGCAACCTACCAGAATACACAAATCCCAGCACCAGGGCACTAATCACAACTCAGGCTCAGTTTGAGCCCTAGAGCCCTATTGAACCATGCCTAAATACTGCCCTTGTCTTACTAACACCACACCTTTTAGGGTTAGGCAATCGCTTTATTGACTAAGCCAAGTATTTGTACTAATTCGTTCCAAGCGTAGAGCCAACCTCGCTAAGCGGCGGAGCCGCGTGCGCAAGTATAAGACACGAGCCGAAGGCGAGGTCGTTACTTGTACATCTTTAAATTAACATGTGTATATAGGATAACATAGTATACAATGCATTTTATAAGTTTTTGACTTTAAAATCATGAATTTTACTTTTACTTTTGCACTGAGACCAATTACCGAACCCGCTTATAAATTGCTGTTATACCCTGCCGAATCGGTTTTTTTGGAATACAGGCAGGAAGGCCCTCGATTAGCTTATTGATTTTTACATAAATATTCTCTTCAAACTGATCAAATGCATCGGTAATTCCGATTTGGTCGTACAGTTCTTTCACTCTTTTCTCCTTGTCTGAGTCGTGTACTCCGTAGCATTTCTGTATATCAGAAAACAGATAAAATTAAAGCAATTAAGAGGAGCGTCATTCATTTGGAAGCAGAAGATAAAGGTTTAGAATTACTTTTAGCTCCAACTTTTCCTCTTCAGTGGCAAGTTCCATTGCCCTAATAAAGAGCCATGAGCACTTCCCATCAATTATGTCGGTTCCGATTTTTCCCGTAACGGCTGGATCCCCGTAACAATCAATGTAGTCATCTTGAATTTGGAAGTAGTGGCCCATTTCGAGCATGATTTCTTCTAGCTTCGTATATGCTTCCGGGTCCTTGATCCCGGCCATCATGAGTGTGGCAGCCGCGGGTGCATAGTAAGTGTAGTAGCTCGTCTTGTACTTTACCATCGTCCAGTACAGCTTCATATTGAAGCTATATAGGGAACACAAATTCAAATTAACCTGATGCCCTATGCAAACTTAAATTCCACTTCAAGCTGGGTAATTAATTGATGCCCAAAGAATAACGTTCTCGCCATTTCCGCGGATTCAAGGTCAGAGGTAGCTATATTAACCTTTGAAACAATAAGTTACTGTTTGTTATTTTAAGGAAAATTTAAACTTTAATGCTTACGCGTCAATGTTCTTCTCAATCCCCAGCCTTGTGTCCAGGCTCTGTCCCAGAATTGTTTTGTAGGAGGTTCGCTGGAGAAGGCGCACAATGTCAGCGTAACAAGGCTTGTCCCTGAAGGACATATTCAGGACCTCGTAGACAACATGCTCAAGGAGGAAGGCGTCCTTCACAGCCGTGAGCCCAACGTGCGGCTCTCGATACCAACAGGGTCGACCGCGGCGCGTCTCTGAGCCGTCCATCATGTCGTCGGCCATTAGAGAAGCCGCTTGAAGCTGCAATAGACGTTGAACCGAATTTGGAATCATAATCTATTTCTTAAGTAACTTGATAAGCAAGACATATTTACTTACGATTTCAATGGACCATCCCAGAATATAAGCATCGGCCTCCTGTTCCTTGTTCCGCTCCGGAACGAGCTCAGCGTAGAGGAGGGCAGCCGCGATGCTCCGGTTCTTCTTCCCGTGCGGCACGTTGGCCTCCATCACTGTCTCTAGCCAGGCCCTGGACTGCGGCATATCTACAAGGTCTGGGTGGCTCAGAAGGTCCTTGACGATTTTAGGCCAAGACTCGTCGAGCTCCTTCCGGACCTTATCCTCAAGTTCCTTCTGCTCATCAGTAATCTTACCAATGGTTTGCTCGTAGCTGTCCTTGAGAAGCTCTATTCTGGACTCATCCTCCGAAACTGTAGGTGAAGTCTTGATTCCTGTGTCAGGGAGACTCTCATTGATTCCGACAGTCATCTTGGATAAAAGGAGTACTTGGAATAAACTGGTAGAATTTGACTGTTCCCTTAGTGGCAACAATTCGTAAAACGTGTAAGCAATAGAAGTTTCAGCACTTGCGCCTGGCTTTTGGAGCTATTTTGCTTTTGTTTTTCAAAACTTGTTCAAAATATGCTTCATATTTTCAGTCCCCGACTGGTGAGGATTGACTGAAGTTCAGGTTCTCAGGCACGTTCCATTTATAGCGGAACTGATGCGGACTTAAAAGCCTTGGTTATACCAATAGTCTGGGCTCCATGCCGCATGACGTTTTCGAATGGTAAGAAACCATAGACTGGCAAAAAATACATTTCCTCCTTGGTTTCCCAATTTAGAAAATTGCCCATGCGTGAGCATAATGATAATCGCATTGGATCGTGAAAGCTACCAGTGGCAAGTACCTCTAGCGTGGGCTCCAGCTTCTTTTGGTCTAAAAAGCTTCGGATTTCCCACCTATTTGCATTAGTAAAAGACCGGGCGACAGACGTAATGGCCTGTTTCGAGTAGAACGATAATGAGGATCGGCTTTCTCTGCTAATATCTTCACTTAGATATAAGAGGCTCTCCCCGGTTAAATACCCATCGGGAAAACAATGTTTCTGGTGTTCGGCATAGTGCATTTAAAAAAATGCGATGAATGCGATTTTGTTGAATACGCCGAAAGCTTTTATACTAAATCAAGCATGTTTAACGTTGGGGTTTATGCAGTTGCTCGTTTTCGAGGTAAGTCGTAAATATACGTTAGTGCAGAGCACATATGATTTAATACACTTAATGTTACTCCTCCATAACTATAACTAAAGACCGATCCGGACGCTTCCCTAGGGAGGCAATGTCTGCCAGAGGATTATTCCCAGAATAACCCTGAGGTCGACATCGACACGAAGTATATATTTTCCCAAAGCTGGTATTTTCAGTAATTGTATGTTAGCCCTTTTAGTCCCATCCTTTGAGAAAACATTTACTTAATTGTAGTAATTTATTATTAAAAGGCAGGTAAATTCGCAGGTAATTATTATCCAGTGTTTAGTAAGGTGTAACTGATCATTACTTTACACAAGATCGTTCGTTTGTGTGAATGTTAGTTTATGTATCCGGAAGTCTCCTCCGAACCACTGGGCCGATCCGGATGAGGAAACGTGCAATTCTTCTATTTCAAACTTAGGGTTTTTGTTAACCTGTGTCATCGTCACCTCTGACCTCTGGTAACCTTTCAATAAAAAATTGACATATACTTGTTTCTAATGTTGGATTCTGATAGCACATAACTAGAGGAAAGAGCATGCTAAATTTGAGAGCGATATAACCTTTGACCTTTGAGTCAAATCTTGCAGATATGAGTTGACCCACAATGCGCCAATAACAAGCTCACCGCGCACAAAGGCTACAAATTGCATCGCTGCAGCTTTGACAACGCGGTCCGAAGTTCTGGTCATGCCGGAGATTGAAGTCTAACCTCCCCCTCATGATTTATTCCCGTCAGTCCTTTTCATGTCAAGATTTCCTTTTTATAAATGTAAGGCTTGGTATGAACACAATTCCTGGTTCCAATAAATATATCAGAAGAGTACTCATTTGATAACTAGTAATTAATGACGTAATCGCACGGAAAATGTCTGTAACGAGTAGCCCATGTCATACAACCGGACGTTAAATGTCTGAGACGAGTAACCAATGTTGTAACCTTACGGGAAACGTCAGTAACACGTACATCATGTTGTAGTCGCGCGGAAATAACGTGGAAGAAATACCTTATGTAGTTGCTGAGCATAAATCTCCGTGCTTAATCTAGGACGTCTTTCAAGTCGTAACTGCGCGGATATATCTGTAGCGCGTAATTTATGTTATAGGCAAGTGAGAAACGTCAGTAATATGTACTTTATATATCGTAGTAGCGTAGAAACAGTTTGTAGAATATACAGCATGTTGAAGCTGACTGAAAATGTCTGCGACGTATGCCTCGTGTCGTTTGAGAATAGTCTGTAGCGAGTACCTAATGTTGCAGCCGGGGAGGAAATTTATTTAACGAGTACATTCGGTCGTAGCCGCACGGAACAGCGTAACGATTAGATGTCCTAGCCGGATGGAAATAATCTGTAACAATTGAATGTTGCACGCGAGCCTCGTACTTCCGGCGATTGTAGATCGGGTAACGTGCTAGTTTATTTATAAATGTATCTCCACATAAACGACATTATGAATGCACGTATTTTTTGGTAAGGAAACCTCTTAATAATGGGAACACAAAGAATCATGCATTATGGGCCCCAGCGGCTACTATACTCGAAAAAACTTGCTTTCAGCAGCTTGGGACCAAACGGTGTACACATGAAATACACACGGCGTAAATCCCTGTAACGTGTTCACTCACTCGTGTGAATATTCGACCACGTCCTTCAAGTCTTAGCTGCGCGGATATGCCTGTGGCGCGTACTTTATGTTATGGCCAAGTAAGAAACGTCAGTAACATGTACCTTATTATTGTAGCAGTGCCAGAGGTCTGTAGCGATTACCTGATGTAGCAGCCGGGCAGGAACTGTATTTAACGAGTACGCGTCCTAGCCTAGCCGAATGGAAATGATCTGTAACAATTACATGCTGCACGCGATTCTCCTATTCCCGTTAGCCTTCGTTATATAATAATTAGGGTTTAATTCACAAAGAGCAAAGAAGCAACCATAAAGCAAAACGTTTCTTATTATGCGTGACTACATCAATCTATGGCGGTGTAAGGAGCAATTTCAAGTGAGACACACAGACGGACAGACGAACAAGTTCATCCCAAGACCTTCTTGTCTCGAAACACTGAAGTTCTCCTTTAATGAGGAGGAGTAAACGGGGATTGTAGTTCAGCAGTTTGGGTATAAATGCATTTTGTATATACGTGGGAACATGCATTAGTCGTTTAGGATTTCTTAGCGGAGTTCTACGACGAGCTCGGATCACAAACTTAAAGGTAGTTCAGCTGACTAAGGATTTTACATCAGGTATAGTCAATCTTTCTAAGCCTATTTTTGTTGAAGTAGTATTTTAGTGAGTTTTCGGTCTGATGTTCTGGTTACAGAAATACTAAGACCTTTTAAGTATATGTTGCATCGAAGCACTATGCTATACATAGGTACACGGTACACACGAGTACTTATATCGAAAATAATAATAAATTAAACGCTAAAGTACGGCTATCTATATACATAAAGTCGTTAAATGTATGTATGTATGTATGTATGTGGGTATTTATGTCCGCTATCTCCTCTGGAACTACTGTACGGATTCAACTGAGCGATACCTTACAATTTTCCTAATTTTAGCGAAGATTATTCGCTCCAAACAAAAGTTGACTTTTTACAAAAACCAATTCGCACCTGGAAAGAATCAAATTCAAGACCGTAGGTCGACAGCATGGGATCGGGTGGCTGTGTAAGGGGACAGGAATGGAAGAATTCACTTACACATTGGCCAGGCATAGAGTCACGTGGGTCTGTGAGGGGTCGGCTGCATGGAGGCAGGTGCCTGTACTGGAGACTTAGCCCAGCCAATCACGTTCGCGCGGGACAGCGGCCTCGATTTCAAATTCTTTAAGACAATAGAGCACGGAAGGTTTGGAAACTTTCCGGATACATTGATTTTAAGTTCAGTTCGGTTCGGAAACTTCCCGGAAACATGAGTTTTAAGTCAGATTATGTCAGGCTTGGAAACTTCGATTTTAAGTAAGAAATTTTCCGGAAACATTGATCTTAAGTTAGGTTAGGTTCGTAAACTTTCGGAAACTTTACGAAAGCATTGATTTTAGTCAAATTAGGTACTGAAAATTTAGAAAACTTTTCAGAAACATTGATTTTAAGTTAGGTTGGGTTCGGAAACTTTCGGAAACTTTCCGGAAATTTTGTATTTGTTGGGTTAGGTTCGAAAACTTTCGGAAAATTCCCGGAAACATTGATTTTAAATTAGATTAGGTTCGGAAACTTTCGGAAACTTTCCGGAAACATTTATTTTAAATTAGATTAGGTTCGAAAACTTTCAGAAACTTTCCGGAAATTTTGTTTTTTGTTGGGTTAGGTTCGGAAACTTTCCGTAAAAATTGATTTTAAGTTAGGTTAGGTTCGGAAACTTTCGAAAACTTTCCGGAAACATTGATTTTAAGTTAGATTATGTTCGGAAATTTTTCCAATACATGAATTGTAAGTCAAATTAAGTTTATAAACTTTTGGATACTTTCTGGAAACATTGATCGTAAGTTAGGTTAGGTTCGGAAACTTTCGGAAACTTTCCGAAAATATTGATTTTAAGTCAAATTAGGTTCGGAAAATTTAGAAAACTTTTCAGAAACATTGATTTTAAGTTAGGCTGGGTTCGGAAACTTTCGGAAACTTTCCAGAAATTTTGTATTTGTTAGGTTAGGTGCGGAAACTTTCGAGAACTTCCCGGAAACATTGATTTTAAATTATATTAGGTTCGGAAACTTTCGGAAACTTTCCGAAAAAATTTATTTTAAGTTAGATTAGGTTCAAAAACTTTCGTAAACTTTCCGGAACATTGATTTTAAGTTGGGTTAGGTTCGGAAACTTTTAGAAACTTTCCGGAAACATTGATTTTAAGTTGGGTCAAGTTCGGAAACTTTCGCAAACTTTTTGGAGACATTGATTTTAAGTTAGGTTAGGTTCGGAAACTTTCGGAAACCTTACGGAAACATTGATTTTAAGTTGGGTTAGGTTCGGAAACTTTCCAGATATATTGATTTTAAGTTAGGTTACGTTCGTAAGCTTTCGGAATCTATTCGGAAACATTGATTTTAAGTTAGCTTAGGTTTGGAAACTTTCGAAAACATTCCGGAAACATTGATTTGTTATGTCAGGTTCGGAAACTTTGATTTTAAGTTAGACATTTTCCGGGAACATTGATTTTAAGTTAGGTTAGGCTCGGAATCCTTCGGAAACTCTTTGGAAACATTGATTTTAAGTTAGGTTAGGTTAGGTTTTGGACTAGTTCATGGTGCCGACGGTCTCGAATTCAATTTCCTTGAGACAATAGTGATCGGATCGGGTTTGGACGGGGCCAGTGGTGCCAACCGGCCCTAATTCTGATTTCTGCGAGACAATAATTGTCGGATCGGGTTATGAAAACCAAAACGGTACCCCTAATTCGGTCTCTCGGGTTTCCGCCCAATCCCCCCGGATCGTAGATCGGGTTACGTGCTAGTCTCACATATTTTCTGAGCTCAACGCTACGCTAAATGCAACCCTAAATTAAAGGGTATTTTACCTTGATAAGCATTGTTATAAATTACTTTTTCTAATAAAATACAAATATTTTGTCGTAGTTGTATTTGGGAAATTTTAGCTCAACTCAGCAGAAAACTGATCAATTCCGAGTAAAGTTGCCAATGTAGTGTGCCAACATGTGCGATAGCATGCGCTCTCCATAATTTGTCTCTGTCGAACCGTGGTAGTTCTATAGTACGTCGTTCTCTTGTAGAATATTCAAGAAGTAGTGCTTTCATTCAAACACTCAAATACCTAAATAATTCGAATTTTTTTTCATGTGTTAGAAGTCAAGATGGACGTGATTCAGAACCTCAAGCCCAACCCCAAAGCCCAACTTTACGGAACTACTGAGGAGCTCCTGACTCGTCTGCTGGGGAACAGAGACGGAATAGGAAGTGTGGAGGCGGATCGAGGAGAGGTCAATGACCCACGGTTCGGATCTGCCGTCCTCCGAGCCTCATTCCCTCGACTCTTCCCACAAGAAGCCCATATGGCACCTGATCAGCGCAAAATTGAGGAGATACTTGAATGGTTAAGAAACTATTTTGCGGAACAAGGCATAATTTCCGTGAGGGCTAAGACCGGGAAAATCCTCACAATCGCCCGGATGACGACAGTAGCCGCTGCAAGAGCGTTCCCAGTGGCCGAAATGGGCGGAGAGCGGGCCATGCTCTTCTATGCCTGGTGCACGCTGGCCGTCTACGTTGATGACCTCATGGAAGGATCCCGAGCCCTGGAGGACGAGCCTGGCCTAATATCTAGAATGAGGACGATCCTCGTGGAGTTCATGAAGAGTGGAGAGGCGGTCTTGGTAGACGGTCCCATATATCCCGCCCTGAGGCCGCCCCTGAACGCCCTGGCCGCCACATTGAAGAGGCTCCATGAGCTAGTTCCGGGTTTCAAGGAGAACTCGGCCCATCTGGCACAGTCCCTTTTGGATTCGATGACGGGCTTATGGATCTTTCAGCAGGATGAGCATAGTCTGGGAGAGGAAGGAGGGCGGATCCCAGAAGCAGTCCTCAGGACTGTCAAGTCCCGGGACGGAGGCTACTACACTCTGGCAGAGGCCGTTTTACTTGTCAAGGAAATCAAGGTCCCGGATGAGATACGAAATGGGTTCCTGTTCCAGAGCCTAATGGGACACTATGCGACCTTCTCCGCCGCCGTCAATGACATATTAGGAGTCAAGCGAGACATTCTTGAAGGAGAGGCCTACACGCTGGTCCTCTATCGAGTCCTTCACGGTGGCATGACTCTTCAGGAGTCTCATGACGTCCGGGTCAGCGAGGTCTGGAAGGAAGTCGAGTCCTTCCTCTATGTTGCCAAGTGCCTACGAACTCTGTATCCAGAGGCCGATGAGCTGGATGAGACGATCCTGAGTCTTGCCTGCATTATGGACTCCGCGGTTGAGGCTAATCTTACGTCTGCTAGGTTTCAAGTGTAGATGTTGTTTGTTAGAGAATCATTCTGAGGGGCTTCTATAAGTTTTATCGAAAGATGCGCCATGTTTTGGTACATTCATTGCAAGTTCCAGCTGTAAAACCAGAAATAAAGGCATTAATACGAAATATATTTGAAAATGGTTACCTCGCTTGATTACGTGCACCTAAATATTTGCGTCGAAACCCGATACTAACCACAGAGACCTATAGGATCACCGATAGGTTAAAAAACGGCTTGTCACATTTTATCATACCCCCCAAATCCATACGACATTTTGATAGGTGTCACATTCCATAGTTTGATAGGCCTGAACCCAGGTGACCTCTGCGAGGTTACTACATGAAAGCAGGGCAAAATCGAACTTGAGATCGCTTAGTGCAGGCCTCCACAGGATATCCGAAACCGATGAGACCGGGTTTGCGGTTGAGTGGATAAATCAATTTGTCATCAGATCTTGACTTCAGATAAAAAACCTGCTTTCAACAGCTTGGGAGCAAAAATGTTTCCCTTGGAATCGAGCTTAAAATAAATGGTATAAGTATATTAAACAGTTTAAATTGATAGAATTGACAACATTGGACTTCACTGAATAATTGCATACTAAATCCGGAGAGAAAAATGCAGGACATATTATACACTACAAGTAGCGACCTCGCCTTCGGCTCGTGTCTTATACTTGCGCACGCGGCTCCGCCGCTTAGCGAGGTTGGCTCTACGCTTGTAA
>JAQFZY010002230.1:0-12402 GCA_034696285.1 Hypogastrura burkilli
TACAGAGCAGGAATTTACACTCAAACTCTACTCAAACACTATTTCTACGGTAATTGTTTCAATAATACAGTTTACAAAGCTTGAATGAGAATAAGACCCTTAAGTGCGGAAGGGAGCCGGAGAGGGAAGTTATAAAATGTCATAATATTTGACCTAACACCTGACACGTTTTCTCACGTTGAAGTTAAGTTTAATTTCGACTTCGGTTTAAAGAACTATATATTTCATAATTCTGTCCTATTAATACCCACTGTCACTTGTCAGCTCAGTTAAATAAGGGTAAAGGTAAGTACAGTTTCTTAATTTCTTTAAGTATATCAGTAATGATTATTCTACTACATACTAAAATTCAATTTCGATTCCATTGATAAAAAGAAATGCTCTGACTCTGATTGAGCCTGTAACCTGTTGTGCTGCGCGCTGCGCCGGGCCCAATTGAGCATCCAGGAGGGCCGAAATTGGTCTATTTGAGACAATAGTGTACGAATTGTTGTTGCAATGGTATGTAGAATGGTACCCGAACCGAAACTACGAATTGAATTTCCTTGAACATTGAAGGAAGAGCTGCCGGATGGGGTTTGGATCTTGGATCAACCCAAAAAAGGCCCATGTAGTGGTGCTGACAGATCACTTCGTTTTTACAATATAGTTCTCGGATAGGGTTTCTTTGGATAAAAGTACGCCGCTTAAACCGAAATATTCACTCGTTGAGACATTAGTGACCGGGTCCGGGTTAGATGGGCCCAATATGGCGCCGATTCGGCCAAGTCCGGGTTTTTGAGTCAAAAGTGCTCGGATTGGGTTTGCATGGGTCCAACGGAGCTGGCAGACCCGAATTCGGTTTCTTTGCGTCAATCGTATGCACGGATCTCATTGGATATCGAATTGGGTAACACACTGGCGAGTTCAGTACATAACAATATATACGATTTTACTCTCTTAATTATAAGTAATACGTCGGGTCGGTGTGACTTTTTTTTAATTTTTATTTGATTTATCCACACTTACAGCGGTGGTGGTGAAAATGACAGCTGGAGATGAAGAGGACGTGGTAGACGTGCTTCAGCTTGACCCTTCTGCTAATGCCTATTACAAATGGGAATCCTACTTCCGAGTGGGACTCTACATGATTTATTTTGTACTCTTCTTGATCCGGTGTGGGGACTGTTACGAGGCAACTGCAGGGACCTTCCTGTTTCTCACAGTCATGATCTTCCTCCTTCTCCGCTACTGGAAAACCAGTAACGAGCGGAACAAGAAATACTGCTCCTGCTGTACCAAGCGGTGTTGCTGCTGTTGTTCAAGCTCAATGTGCTCATCCATACTGCTGAATCTCACTTTCCTTGGAGCAGTGGTATTGATTGCCCACTTGCATCGTCCTAATGATGGG
Source organism: Hypogastrura burkilli (assembly GCA_034696285.1). Classification (NCBI taxonomy): domain Eukaryota; kingdom Metazoa; phylum Arthropoda; class Collembola; order Poduromorpha; family Hypogastruridae; genus Hypogastrura; species Hypogastrura burkilli. The sequence goes on from JAQFZY010002230.1 coordinate 1,391, forward strand.
AACACAACTACGAATGCTGATGCTTCCAAACCGCCAGGTATCGTCTATTCCGACGGTACTTGTACGCGACCGGACTTTATGACAAACTTCCTTCCCTGTGGATTCATCCGAAATGTTCCAGTTGGGATTATATTGTTCGAACTCTTGCTCAACTTGGACTTGCCCTACTGGTGGAAACATTTCAGCGGAACTTCCTGCTTTGCATGGTTCAGGTAAGCACTATTTCAAGGTCGAGGTAATCGGACGCCATTTAATCGCTTAATTTTAATAGCTGTAATCAGCAGTCATAACCTCAAACTTCGCCGAACGTGGTGTACCACTCGACTAGCGCTGCCAAAAAATATAAACTTTGGCCTAATACAAAATTAAGAAATGAGTAAAAGCAGTTGTTCGAAAAAAATTTGTAGTCGGTTTATACGGGATTCGTCACCCAATTCATATTCTGTAGCCGACCTGAGTCAAATTGTTTGGTCAAAATCTGTATTTATATATTTGTATATTTTGTTTTGGACTAAGATCTCCAATGGTGGATTTTAGCCTTTCTGGGCTGGATTAAATACAATTTTGTTAGAGTTAAAGTTTTTATTAGTGTTATAACTTATAACTATCTTTTACATCCAAAGACATAATCCAAAAGACAGCCCACTCGTAAAGTGTAGATTTGGAAAACCTACTATTCATTCAATCAATTCATTCTAATTCCTTTGGCATGGCTTACGCCCAATAAAACCTAATGTAATAATTCATACATTTTCAGAAAATGTCGTATTAGTTTAAATGTACTTTTTTAAACGGCTTGAAATTGATTCGGGTCACCTTGTCTATAACGTTTAGTGGTCTTACGCATCAACCTTTGACTTCAAAAGCCACACAGGCAAATTTTGAAGTATATATTTTTTTTGGATACGATATGTTTATTGTTTTGGGAGAAAAAATACATTTCGCTATTTGTATTTTTTTTGTTGGATAAATACATAATATATATTTTTTGGCACTGAAACATCCACGCCGTATACTTACAGATGTTGACCTCCTGAACCTGAATAATGTTTAAATGTACGTGAAGCCTGTAGGTCGTCTCCTTGACCATCTACCGGTCAAATATCCGATTTACCCGGTGTCAGTTTAGTGGCCAGAAGAGGGCCAAGGAGGGGAGGCGACATACGGTATTGACGTCCATTTAAACTTTATTCAGCAGTCCGACATCCGACGGCACACAGCCATCGGCAGCCTCCAAAAATAATAGCGTCCTGACTCCAACGTTGCCGTGGGCTGTGGCTAATCATAAAGCTATTTTATGCCTATCTATATAGCTAACCAAGGTTGATTGACCTCTTGAGGATTTAGGCTATCACCTAACCTCAATCTTGTTGTCAAGGAACCTTTTGTGGCTAACAGCCACTTAGGTAAACAATTTTTTGGGACATTTCTGGAGAACCTTAAATGTTGTGGAGTATAAGCCAAGTTGACCCGGTATCGTTTATCGTTAGAAAGCGTTCATAATTTTTTGCTGTGATTATTAAAAAAAAGTGTTTCACAGAGCGAGAAGTATAAAATGTCCGATCGGTGATGTAAATGTGAAAAGTTACTTGATGCTGTTTTTGATACCGATCAAGGTCAACGAATCACTCAACTCTTTATTGCTTATTGCTTTATCATTAGGTCACAAGCCAAGATATTCGTTGGAATATGGAAAGTCATCTCTCTTTCCTTCACCCTGACCTGCCTTGGAACCTACGTCACTGGGATCTACTTCCTCCGCTACCGGACTGACCTTGACCTGCCTCTCTGTATCACTTTGACTCTCCTTGTCCTCCTCCTTAGTTTTGGCTCCTACGTTCTACTTACAGAGGAGCACACGAAGCTCTACATGTTTTCGGCCTGCCTTCCAATTTCGGTTCTTCCCATTGTGAGCCTAGCTGCCTTCGTGGTTCATTTCAGGGTCAACTGTTCTACCTGGCTCGTGCACTGGACTTTCCTGACCGACCCGAAATGGATCAGCTTTGGAATGGACTGGACCTTATGGGCTACACTTGGTTTGTGTCAGCTGATTCAGCTTGGTTTTGTCCTCGTTCCAGCCTGTACACATTTGGTTTTCACTAGAGGGGAGAGGAACGGACTGGTCAGCATATTCCTGCTACCATATCTACCATTGACGATTTCCGTAGCCTGTCTGTATGTTGGGGCTGCGCTGGTGATCCAAGGGTGCGATCGTTGTGTGTGTCCGACTTTACCAAGCCCAGTACCAAGCCACATTCAACGGCACACAATAGAACAACAACGACAACGACAAGCAGCTGGTATTGACTGGTTGCTACGGAGAGAACGAGAAATACGGGAACTGAACCGACCTCAACCTCGTCAACCAGTTCATAGTTCATATGGATTCTAAACAGGATGTATTGTTATATGTGAAAGGGTGTACCTCCCGGTGTTGACAACATTAAAAATAGAAGCCAATAGTTTGTAGACCCTATTGTTCTTAGGATGCTTTGTATACACATTTCTCGTGATAGTCGTACAGATTCTGACAAAATCCTGCAGTTAAGTCAACTGCCAACTGGTCATTCTACCATGCAGAAAAAATGAAACACAATATTCTAGCGAAACAAGTCGCAGTAGCTTTTCCCTGAAAATTATGTATTGCTGTAACGGTTCAATGTCATATACCTACCCTGTAAAAAAAAAGACGAATATATTTCAATCTGTTTAATTTCTCGGAGCAATGTAAATACAAGTAACTTCATTATACATTAATTACGTACTCATGTCACAATTGATGGATGTTTATCAATTCTTCCGTAAGAGTTAACAATCCCAGTTGAACGCCGGCGGTGGTCCATCATCGGAGCTTTGGTTGTTAGCAAGATACGTTCCAATATCCATTCCCTAAAAGTAACCCAGAAAGAGAAACATAACCATTTAAAAAATCCTAAATCGACATTCGATGTGATAGTACTGAGCTATTATGTATATAGAAAGGATACCAATCCAATTCGTAATTTTAGACTCACAAGAACAGCAGCCTTGCAATATACGCTCTCACAATGCTTCTCACACGGGGTTCCAAAATGACAGACGTTGGGACACGTATGCTCACAAAGCAAGACGTTGTCACATATCTTCTTGCATGGGACGAGTGATTCATTTCGTCCACAAAAGATGACCGTCTGCAGAGGAAAAGAAGCATTTTCAGAAATCTTAAGCCTCAGCAGCGAACTTATACATTACTCTGGCCGTTTACATTATGGAAGTCACGCTGGATTAAAGTTTTATTGGATGATTTGTGTTTTCATGTGGATTGAACGGCGTGGCGTGCGATGGTGTGATTTTACTCAAGTATGACAGTAAGAGGAACAAAAATTCGCGTAGTCCTATGAAATCTCAGAATGAAATCCAAGAAAGAAATCGCAGAAAGAAATCACACTGTGGCGCTCTTTTAATGAAAATGTGTTTCATACAACATTGGCAAGGAGTTAGCGCACCGAAGACAAGGCTAACCTACCGTATGTCCACAAGGCTTGATAAAATCCTTGACGAAACGGCAAAAACCACAAGGACTTTTATTCAAAATGAGCGGGTCCTGACACAAATGACCACAAGGCAGAGGCTTCCTGCACTTAACTTTCCGAGCATCCGGATCGTCCAGAGCCTAAGAGACATTAAGATTGACCCATGTATGAATACTCAAACTATGATATTGCGCTGTACGCTGTACTGTAACCTGTAACGTGATCTTCTGTGCTCTTACCGTATACGGCGGAAAGATGTTACCCATAAGCGTGCCATTCTGCGGGGAAGGAAGGATCCGCTTCATCTCAGCCGCCAAATCCTCATCACTGATGTCCCGAGTCGGCATTTTCTTGAGGGCCTCCTTCATCTCCTTCCGTTTTGAGTCCTCGTAGTCCTGAACCGTGAAACTACGATCCCGCTCGAGGTAAGGCTCAATAAAGGAAGTATTCTGAGGGTTCTGGGGTGGTGGGCCCATTAGAGCTTGCATAAATGGTCGAATTGGGGGTTGCACTCCTGGTCGCATGGGCATCTGCAGTTGGGGTAGCATTGGTATTTGAGCGTGCATTTGTATTTGGGGTGGTTGCATTTGCATTGGGAGCCGCCTGTATCCATGAGTGGGACCTGGTCCTGGTCCAAATAATCCTTGCTCGTGTGGTTGTGATTGCCCTCGTCCGCGGAACCTGGGGTGAGACTCTCGAGACGACCATTGCTGCCTGAAGCCTCGCTGGTTCTCCATTGGATCCTTCAAACGTGAGTTGCACAAAAATGTAGACTGATAGAGGAACAGAAACAGGCGCAGCATTCCCCGAATTGTTACCACTAAGGAATTGAGTAACATTCTTTGACTATTTACATAGGTAGAAAAAAAAACTCCAAACTTTCAAAGTACAAAGTACGAATTATCAATTTACGTCCATAAGCGATAACTAATAACTACTACATATAATTAGGTAGGTAGCAGAGCTGGGCACTACACTTGCCTTCCTGCCTTACCTTTTACAACATTGCTCCTGTCCTATTCCGGTACTGAAAGTGCGTTTGGCATTCAGTATCATTCACATTCTGTAAAAAGCGTACATGCCTATGCCTGTTGTACTAAACTTAAACTAGCTTCGGAACTATTTCCAGAAATCCGGGATCCGGGGATTGGGTTCCATCTTGCATCAAACGATTCGCACTTTCCAAGCTCATACGCATGCTAGATATAGATATAGGTACAGAATTCCTATCTCCTATCTCCCATACGCATCGGTCTGTTCGGTTGGCTAACATATTTGTTCTTAAAAAATAGGTTAACTAAACGAAAACACAACTCAACCTAACTTATGCGATACTGCAAAACCGTTGGTTGTAATTAAGTAGACCAAATTCGGGTAGTAAGTCGTAAGACGTAATTTCTAATTTCATTCCTTACTGCCATCCGGTCGTACCTTAGAATATTCCTTACTGCCTTCCTGTCGAACCTTAGAATCTACTTTACTGCCTTATACCTTAAAATCCTGCCAGCCTGCCTTAGTTAAGCTAAAAAAAACCCAGCTATGTACGTTCGTACGTAGCGACAGACAACAGACGCCAAATTGCAGCAGTTTCAGTAGGTTACACTTACAAGGTTACATGGAAAGTGTAACACGTTGTACGTGAGGCGTCAACCCGACTCCAACCATCCTTCATCCTTTGTCCTTGGATGTTACAACAGTATTATTATTATGCATTATAGACTGGACACTGGATGAACAAGATTTAGTTATGATGTATGAGTAAACCTTGAGATTTTACCTTAAATACGAATGACAAGCTACACTTAAATCATATTTGTATAGAAGGCAGGTAGGTAGGATGGAGATAAGAACAAGACACGTACGTCGCCCCTTGACCTTTTTTGATTAAAACTGAAGTACAAATACTGCATACTGGTATAAATATAAGAATAGCATACCTCATGCGTCAATTACATTCTTATACCTTAAGCTGATAGTCCAAAGTAATCGGGATTCGACTGCTACTTTAGTTGACCGTCAAATCTGAATCACTAAGCTCCTAATACTCGAATTTCCCAAACGCTTCCTTTCAGAATACAAAACACAGACGACACAGAGTGAAAACTACATAGAGAAAATTGAATAAACTTAAAACCGAGGATAGTAAATAATACCGTCTCTTTTCTTTACAAAATGCTATGGTGGAAATAAACCAGATGCGCCTTTACTGCGCAAGCGGAAGGCCACACAATAAAGACGTTTTCTTAAGTTTGTTATGAGAAAACAGTACAACATCTTGTCCAAAAAACAAAAAAAACACCACCTACTACATGTATGCATAAGTAATTTTTATTTTGCGCAGATTGCTTCAGGATTCACGTGATGGGTTTGGGTTCGCGAAGTTGAGTTTATTATATGTAGAAGACTAGGACATTTTTAACCAGAACTTAAAAAATGCACCAACATTCGACATTGTACTAATCCATTTTATATGTACAAATTGGCGCAGCAGATGATGGATAGGTCGGGTTTGCAATTAAGTTTAGCAAACGTGTCTGTAACATATTTAACATGGACCAGTAGATTACGGAAAGACCAATTTGCCTTTTTGAAATGGTGTCCTTAGAAAACCCGCTACTGGCTTAGAGTGTAGCCTTTTGGGATATTTGTTGACCTTTGGAACCGCCGAATGTTTTTGAGATTCTTAAGAGTAATATTTGTTGCGGGTCTTAGATTTTTAGATGGGTGTTTTGTTTACAGTATTTCCTTCTGGGTTTAAAAATAAAATTTAACCTGGGAGTTTGCACATAGGAATATTGGTTTGCAACATAGGAATATTTGTAGGGCCTTTGAAATACGGTGGGTATTTGGGTACAGTGTGCTTTGCTTTGGAATGTTTGTTGACTCTTAGAACATAAGCTGGTCTTTGGAATATTTAATGACCCTTAGAATGCCCGCTTCTTTTCTGGAATTTTTGTTGGGGGTCTAAGAAATTCCGTACGTTTTGTATGCACAAATTACAACAGGTGCTTCATTTTAAACTACATTGACCGTTAAAGCGGCTGTTGGCTTAGTTTGCTGTGCAGTGTACTTAGATTAAGAGTAAACTTATTTGATACAGTCGGCATACAGCATACCATACGTTCCATTTCTTTGTGTGGACAGTGAGGTCAACATGCAGACGAAAGGTTTTTACAACAGTCGATACGTTATAGTAGTATTTCGCCGAGTAGTGATTATAGTAGTGAGGCCGTGGCCGTGGCAGGCGTACGAAAGGTACGACTTAAAGCAGTCGGGGCACTTCAATACTAGCTTCTCAAGATGGAGATGGACCTTACGGATATTTACCATTTTTGATTGTAGTTGGACTCAAGTGGTTTACTCTCTAACCTACAGGTAAGGCGCCAAAAAGAAAAGGAGCACTCCCATTGGTTGTTCTATAAGCTAAATTACTCTCTCGTAAATGCAATCTACGACCATATTTACAGAAGAATTTCTTGTAGAATTGAAGTACACTCTCAAACCCAGAGGTTGCCGTTCGATTTTACAAGCAAATCTTACAAGAGAATTTGGATATTTATTGGTATCGCAATCTCCTATTGACACTGACGACGCCTTATTCTTCCTTGCGCACAGATACGTAATTCGTGGCTATGCTTGGCGTAAGCTTAAGGAGGACGGACGCGACGCGAACGTAAACGAACTTTCCCTACAAAGGTTTGAGAAGGCGCAAGGCGGGCACATTTTTGACACGCGTTTATAGTGCGCATGTGCAGGCTCTGCCATCCAGGCTAATGTATTTTTCGTTTTCAGCTTAATAAGCCCTAATCGAGCTCATACTCAATTTAGGACCGGCTATTATGGTTTTACCTTTAATGTGGTTGAGATTTAATTTAGTATTTGAGGTTGGGATTAGGATTTGCGTATTTAATTAAGCTCCACTTTAATGAAGGTTGTTTAATGTTTAATACATCTCACCAAATCCCATTCAATCCAACTTAACAACTCTGATACATAAACAGAACTTTTTAAATGCTTTTGCTTGACTACGGGCGGGCGTGTCCATACTAAAAAGAAACAGAACCCAAGGGAAGGATGCTTGTGACTTGTGACATGTGTCGTATGCCTGTGTACAAGCAACAATACATAAGAATTAGTTATTTAGAGTTATTACCTTTCCGCTTCGCTTGACATGCCGTCAACCCGATCTTTCGAACACTCTATTACAGTGGTGTCCGGGTTGCGCTCTGATCTTTTGCAGAGGACGGGTGACTGCGTGACTGTTTAAGTTCCTTGGCCGATTATAGAGTAGAAGTAACAGTTCGGCGGACTTCGGTTCCCAGCGCTGGCATTGACCTATTTGGTACAACAGACATAACATGACCCTACAGAACAGAACACAGAAATAGAACATACAAACATACAATAACTTAGGCTAGATTCAAATAATTAGTTACCTAATCCTCCAGGTATACATGTAATACTGGTACATGCTTACGATATACTACATAGGAAACAATACTTAAGAATAATCAGTTACTTAGTCGTTACCTTTAAGCCAAGGTTGACAAGCCGTCATCCCGATCTTTCGAACACGCTGTTAAAGTGTTTGGGTTGCGCTCTACTCTTTTGCAGAGGACGGGTGACTGCGAGCCAGCTAAGCTGGGGAACCGAGCAGCGAAGGTACCAGACCAGGCTGTCATTAGGTTTGAATTGGCTATAAAAGATATTACTTTACTAGACTGCTATGTATACTATTTCGATTGAAGTTCGTTAAAACGTTATTATTACTCAATCTTCATGACTGAGAAGGATTCAGTGTTGCATCCAAAATTTATTTTTGGAACTGACAACGAACTGATTTGTTGTTTTGAGAGCTCGACCCTCGAATTTGTATACGGTGCTAACCAACCGGTTTGACCCCGCGGCCTTGGCTGCCATGGTTCTTAAACACCGACTCAAATATTAGTGCTGTCCAAAGAATATGGAATTTTTGTATTTGTTTATTGATGAATGATGAAGAGGAATAAACTATGGCATTGAATTGTACTCCAGTTTACCGACTTTTGACATCAGGCCCAAATTTCAACGAACCTATTCTGATGCTTCATATCAATATGCCCAACTATCCATAGCTATGTATCCATGACGCAAATCACATAATATGGACTATGGACTTCAAAAGACTTTACAATTTACAACCTTTATGCAATTGTATGTTTATTAGTAGAACAATTGACTATTTGGACAAATTATAACTATTTATGTGTGTAGTATAATCCAGTTAGGCACAGTTAAATAAATGAAAGTGGATTCCTTAAATTTTATACTTAGCTGTTAATCCTATCGATTATAAACGATGCGTCCTTTCATGACTGCTCAATAATTTTCAACAATCCGCAATCCGTGACTTTCATTCCAGAGCCAACCGTTGGCTCCACGCAAGCATAATACTTGTCAAGGTGACAAGTCCCTAGGTGTCTGGTAAATCAATCACAAGATGCTGGTCCTCTCATACATCATTCTCGCTTACCTTCTGAGGTTTCAAGCGGTTGGTGCAAATTATCATGATCTTGGTAAGTTATTCAGAAATGCAGAAATGGACCAATTTCGCACGCACTGCCATCCAATGGCCATCCAAGGATAAACTGGTATTTTAAATCCTATTTCCTGGAATTAAATCCAGTTTCCTGTATTAAATCCCATCACAGTGGGATATATTGGGCCTTGAAGTTGCTTATCACACTTTATTCAATTAAATCCCATAACCATCAACCAATCACCGTCTCAGCTGGTGGGATGTAATGGGATTAAATTCAGCGATAATTTGTGAAGCTTGTTGAGCGACCTAATTCACATCGTGCTCTCTGGGGTCGCATTAAATCACAATCACATTAAATCCCACCCAAGAACTCGGTCAAACCATTTACCAATTTACACTGTAAAATCGCCTGACTTTATGCCACTATTATATTTCCATCTTTCAGCATTTGACCTGACCTCTTCGGAGAATGACAATAACCTTGATTTGGATCGATTTCTTAACATTACGCCTCCCGATGCACCTTCCGAGTTCCCTACCTATATTTCCGTGCCCGTCCGATCCCTGCATCAGACTATGTTTGAAAGCGTCTTCAATCTGCTCCTGGACAAAGGCCTATTTTTCAACTCTGAATACTTCAGAGATGGGAGTCCGTATAACTACACCTGCCCGACTTGCTTCAACTCGTCGTTGGATTTCAAGCTTGGGGAAACTGGAGAGACGCATGAGAAGCTGATGGAGTATTTGGAGGATATTCTCCGGAACAGCCCCCGCGTCTCCCATCCCTTCTATCTGGCCAAGTCGGGATCTGGGTAACGAATTTGACCTAAAGATTTAAAACTACAAAATCGCCTGTGCATTTGAATTGATGTAGTTACCACCGTATTTTTCAGCTTGGATCCCTACGCTCTGGCTGCTGACTGGCTTGGAACAACCATGAACACGGTCCTGCTCAGCTACTACATGGCCCCCGTCTTCACGCTTATGGAAATTACAATGATACGGCGGCTCCGAGTCCTGATTGGCTATCAGTATGATGAGGAGGGCGGGGTCGTGACGCCTGGGACCTCAGTAGGGAACACAATGGCAATCCACTTGGCTCTCCAGAAGAAATACCCGGGAATTAAATACAAGGGGCTGATCGGGGCCGAAGTTCCTAAATTTGCGATTTTCCTCTCGACCGATGCAAGCAGTTCCTTTGAGAAGGCTCAAATTTTCTCAGGTATGTTTTGGATTCCGCTCTTTTTATTGTAAAATTCTAAAACTAGAATTATTATTGTACGCCAACTATTGTAGGCTTTCCCAAGGCCTCCCTTGTCCGAGTTGAAGTTGACGAGCAGTTCAGAATGAGCGTACAGAACTTGGAAGAGAAAATCAAGGAGGCTCTCGTTAACAACATTGTGCCGCTCATGGTAGTTGCAACGGCGGGTTCCCCAATTTTAGGGGCGATCGACCCCATTGACGAAATCGCAAACGTATCCGACAAGCACAGTATGTGGTTACACGTGGACGCGGGTAGGGCTGGACACTGCCTGGTCTCAGAGAAACAGAAGTCTCGTTTGACTGGGATTCATAGGTAAATACGTTGGACATAGGAACGCTGATGCACGGCATACACTATAAACCGTTACCCGTAACGTCATGAACTATTTGTAGATCTGACTCTGTGACCTGGAGCGCAAGCAGACTACTAGCGTCTCCTCACACAAGTACGTTTCTCTTGACGAAGGAAGGCGGGATTAGCCGAAGGGCCTTTGAATTCAAAGCAGGCTACGTCTTCTACAAGTCCGAACTTTATAACTCATCCTATGACCTCGGGGACAGTGTGATTCAAACTAGTCGGCGCCCTGAAATTGTCAAGACTTGGTACCTCTGGAAGGGAAAGGTTTGGATTGACATAATCATAGCATTAAACGGTGTAATGCTATTAATATAATATTAATAGGGGCTCTCGGGTCTTGCTGCTCATGTGGATCGGG
>JAQFZY010002231.1:0-12400 GCA_034696285.1 Hypogastrura burkilli
GCGGTTCGAAGGACACCTCACTCGAAAAATAGTCCCGTATTAAAAATGAATTGACCTTTGAGTTGACCCGGCTGAGGTCAAAGTGGATATGAATATGACCTCTGGGATGAAGCTCCGACAGAGATACAGTTAATTGTAGGGAGGCATGAAGGGAGCTCCGCTGCTTAATATGGTCAGCACCGCACAAAACCGAACTGTAGAGCCTAAGTACTAACTATCCAGAAGAGAAGCTGAAGTGGGCATGGCCTCTTGAGCCCTTCATGCTTGTCCGACCATCATTATCACTTCTCTTCTTACGTTCAAGAGCAAGGATGGAAGAGAGCAGAAGAGGTACTTATAAACTGTTAACTACCCTCATCCTCATCCTAACCCTGACACGGTAAGGATCAGAATCAGAACAGTCATGAATGGATCTAATACGCATATTTACCTAGTGCCAAAAACAGAGACATTCGTTCTATTTTCTCAAGAATCAACCCAGTTGCTCAGTCGTGAGATACCGTATCAAATTAGTTGAAGCGTATCTTCCCCATAGCATTTGACACGGGTAGTCACACGTCAAGAGGCTTTTTGTTGTTCTTCATGCAGACTCGATTCCGAAGATTAGCCTCATTTAGAGTATACATATATTTACTAAGCATATCCATATCATCATAAGCCTCGCCAACATTAAACTCAACGAAACGTGCATTCCACATCTTCAATACATTTCTTCCCTCTAGTTCCTACTATTTTTACTGATTACGAGATTGCGAGCAATGGCTTCAAAATGTCGTTCCTCAATACAGTTCACAGCTCTCCAGCTAAAAAATAAACCTAAGATCCCCAAACAATAAAACCTGATCGTCACTATTTTTACTAAGAAGAAAAACGCGCCTGCTGTCACGGGGGACGGTGGGGGGTGCGTGGGTGGGTGTGTGTGTCAATTAAATTGAAGCTTAGATATACAATCCGTACGACCTCAAATATTTACTTTAACTCATCTACAGTCTCAAACGAAAAAAGGTAAAGGCGTCTTTTATTTACTGCTTTTCAATTTGAACATCCAAAAAGGTCAATATTTCACCTACTTTGGCCTTTCTCGTGTTTTTGGTCAATTTTATGCAGTTCTTTAAACATTTTTTTGGAATTTGACTCCATTTATTGTGCATCGAGTACTGGGTTCCTTTCTGTAATTATGTGCAGTTTAACTGCAGTCATGTCTCATGTCCTAAAATTTGTATTAGAAACAACGGAACCCGGTTGCAGTATTACTGATTTCAGATTACAGAGTTGGTGTCATGGCAATATGAGGAATAAATGACTTCCTCTGGTGTTCTCTCGAGAAGCCAAACAAGCCCGCGCTAACGCGGAACTACTAACTACGTCTTATAATTATTATTTCTAGGGTGCATGGACCACCATTATCAGGAGCTCCACTAAAACAAAGTAGTTCCCCGTTAGCGCGGGCTTGTTTGAGTAGTCTTGGAAGATTTTACACTGTTAAAACAACATTTTATTAATTATATGTCCAACCAATCCAGATAATCCTAACATGCAAATATCAAACACAAAATAGAGTACGTGTTAGTAACTGGAGTCTTTATGTTTGCCCGCTTCACTTTGGATAATTTCGTATTACGTCTTTTTTTTTGAAAATTTCGTATATCGCTTTCCTTTTTGGATTATTTTGTATGTTTTTTTTTTTTGATAATTTTGAACACGATGGATACGGCTAAAAATGTCACAGTTTTCGGGAGTTTTAAGTGTAGATTATCCTTTTATACTTGGCATTGACAATACTCAAGTGACCGCAGAGTAGTTACATTAGTCAGTGTTTTCAGTTCTCAATGGAGAGAAAGTGTGAGATGTGTCTTCAGGTACCCCTTTTCTTCCATTCTTCAAGGTTTGGGTTTTCCCCTGTTCCCGGCACCTCTATTGGTTGTCTTGTAGCAGTATTTAGATAGGAGGATCTACGATCTACTTTACTGAGTGTACCCTCGACTATATCCATGCCAATGCCCCCTATTGTTCATACTTATTTATATTGACAAACGGGCAAGCCAGCATACGTAGGACTATTCTTATTAGAAAAAAATTCCGCATTAGTATACGTTACGGAATATTAACCGGTATTATTCTGGTTTCAAAAACCGGTTTTAAAGTGTATTGAAAACCGGCTCTCGGTTTAATTTAACACATGAGGACAGAGGGTTTTCCTTTCGGTTTTGTCTTGAGAGTATTTTTAAACGTCACCGAGTTGGCAGATTTTTATATTGTGGAAGTGGCGTATTTCGAACACTTGCTCCTCTTTCGACCTCATCCTCAACATTTTCCAAATCTCCATAGAGCGCTCTATGGACCTCGCTTGCAGTCTCCCTCAACACACACACATTTACCCAGGAAGCAGGAATTTTTAAACTTAATTATGTGCGCACTTAGTTTTGTCTAAATAATAGAGTAAAAGTTACGTGTCCGCTCAGGGAAAAAATCGGGAGCACGGAGAAGAGAAAAGAGAAAGCCAAAATAATAGCAGTTCAAATTCGCCCGTCATCGCTTATCTTAATAGGAATAACTTCAGAACTCATCAAATCCAAACGCCAAAGCAGGTATAATTGGGCCATCATCAACACAATTATCAATTAATAACAACTTTCCAATAATACTCCCCCGACGGGAATGCCTATTGTTTCTAGATAAGTACAGGGATGAGTTATACGTACATATGCTACATATATCCTACATCCCGCAGTACCGAAGTAGCCGTATAATTTAGCCGGCTTTCCGCCTTCAATTAATAGAGCCATATTGGCTCTGGGCCCTAACCTCAATAATGCTTTTAGCGTTTTAGCATAACACTTTCGTCTCTGATGATTTCCCCTTTTAATGCTTAATGCAAGTGGCAAAAGTACAAAAGCACTTCAATACTAATAAATGAATACGCCGTGCACAAATGAGATAAGGGGAAACAGAAACCTCTGAAGACAGAAGTGTGACAATAAGAGCTAGTTTTAAATCAATTAACTCTTTATGTCCGTATTATTATTTAAGTTGGACTTGGGATTGTTGACAAAAATACGTGGGGAGTTTTTATTTTAGCAAAATGGTCCGGGAATTTCTTATTATGGTGTACCTGTTATGCTCCCCGGTTCAGCCGGATTATATTGAAGATTGAAGTGTCGCACATACATACATATTTTACAACATTCTGTTTTTTAATATTTTGAGCATTGACCCTCTACTGGTCACTAAATGTAACCGGGTAAGTCGGATACCATTTAAACATTGTTCAGATCAAGATCTGTAGGTACGGAAAGTTTCAGCCAAATCCGAATGAAGGCGATTTTTTCAAAATGTGACCTTTCAGCGATCCTAGAAGGTTAAGATGTAGTCTTAGAGTTTTGAGATCCGTTTAATCATTGCTCTGTGCTCTGGAATTTATTTATCATTTTTTTTTAGAAAGTAACGCACAATTTTTGCGGAAAAATGGCTCTATCCGCTTTTCAAAAAAAAGAAGTCATAAGTACGGTTAAATATGAATTTTGGAAAATCTGAAGCTTTCATTGAAAATATTATACCGTCTCATAACCGTATCACTGCATCATATAGTGACGGCGTGAGCCTGTGTGCGAAGCACATGAAAACGCTCAAACGAACTTGACGCAGCACTCTAAAGTTGCTCGCTCCTACTGAGTTATCATGAGCAAGTCCTCTATCCGTTTCTACTATTTGGTAGGTTAGTTAGGTAATGTGTTCTGCTGTAGGAGCCTTTACTTACTGATTCGCTTACCATTAGCACGTTGTATTGCCCATAATTGCCCAGTGACTTTGTGGAGCAGGACAAGATGGAGGGGTCCCAGAGCATAGGCCAAATTGAAATCACATTATCATCATACGTACCTACCTATGTAGTAAATGACCTGTGATTAAGACGGGGAGGGGGCAAGGGGAACAGAACAACTTTTTCCCGACTACAGCAAACCAAGGTGGAATGATATGTAAGTACACTAATTATTAAGCCTACCTACCCTACCTACCCTACCTATACATAGAATACAAAGAAATAGAGGAATATACCAAGTACAACACGACCACATTTTCCAAGTTGTGATTGGGAGCCTCAATGTATGCCGTCAATGTATATCTGTGTCATGCTCAGACCCATTACCTACATTTTCATATTGTTCCCTTTTTTGTCTTTCCTTTTTCACCTCCTTCCTCTTCCTAACTCCATTATAAATGTCGTAGTGCTTCCGCTCCTCTAAACTCATTTACCTCCCACAAGACACCTTTCTTTCCATTAAACATTTAAATATTAATTCGAAGCCGAAGATAGAAAGCGAACGGGAAGACCCAAACCCAAGTCAGCAACAGTATTACATTCGGGTCCATAGGGCTATTTTCGCATCCCTGGGAGGTAGTTTTACCTCCCTCATGCTCTTTCATGTAAATTGTCACATGGGGAGGTATTTTTGACCCATTCAAATGTTTTGCGACTGGAAGGTTCGGTAGTTAAGTCGACATTTAAATGGACGTTCGTAAATTGTTCAGAACCCCATTTTGTAAACAATTGGAGTGGCCATTTGAATTTGGATGTACAATCGTGTTTTTTTTTATGCCATCTGCTATAGTAGATTCATACAGCCAAATTAAACCAAGGTTTAATCAACGTACAACGTAATCGTCTAACGCATCATTAGTCACCTGATTCCCAATCTCTTTTTTTTTTTAGATCTCTATGGTACTTCCCATACATTTTTGTGCAATCAACTGACATCGATTTCAAGTGTTTCTTGCGCGGAGCACAAAGGTCATACATGTTCAACAATACCTTTTCGCATGCAGTTTGATAACCTCAATTTCAAAAATTCTTGGCGCGTCGAGTAAATGTGGGATTTGTAGTTCAATATTAGCTTTGTATGCAAATAGGTGACTTCAATTTCAAATATATGCGCGAAGGGAAAGAATAAATAATGTCGTTTTATAATCCAATTTGATGGCCTACATCTGAAAACTTGTTTGCACTTAACTATACTTACACATCTTGATATCACTAATTTCTGACGCCCGTTCCGATTTAAACAATTTAAATAATGTACTAAGTAAGTACTAAGGATCGTATTATCAGAGAGTAAGGGTATTCGGCTAATCCAGTCAGAGTACCATGTACCATGTGCCATGCAATCTGGACGAGGAGAGCCGGGTTTGGATTTTTATCCGACCCTGCTTGTTTTGTGAATTGGCTAGGCCTGGTCGAAAATGGCCATCCTTGAATGTATGGATCAGATCCAGATTTGGCCCATCTTACTAATTGAATAAGATGAGGATTAATAAAATCTGAACTGAATGGAAGTAAGTTATTCGTATAAAATGAGCTGAATTCTGATTCCAGGTCTCCGTAATTGATTTCCTATCCAATCTCCATAATTGGAATTCCTAGGTTTGCCTATCATCCGCCCTCGCCTCAGTTACGATTAGCTCTCTAGTCCTGAGTAGGAGTCATTCCCTAGCCAGCCAGCCAGCCAGGCAGCCAGCCAGCCAGTCCCAGAAGAAGCAAGAAGAAGAGGAGCCAAAGTAAAGTAGAGTAGTTGGTAGTTGGTGGCCGCGGGCGAGAACAGTTAGTCGGTCACTTCCTGCTCCTCAAGTGTGTCACCAGGTTAGTCTTGACTCGGCTCCCACTCAGGCTCCATTCTCTTGTGCCCAATCTTACACGAGCCCTTCTCGGCCTATAGCCCTCCTTTCCCGTCCTACCACCTTCCTCTCTCCTTACCAAGCTCCTTACTATCCAAGAAGAGCCCATTCTATCAAAGAACCAGACGGCAGTCAGTCCCAACAGTTCCTTAATCAAACATACGAGAACCTACAAGTCTCTGGTCTGGATCCGCGTCAAGTTCATTGAGTCAAGTCCCGGACGGAGATTGACCATTGAGATTGTGTCCCTGCTTTGGAAGTTGAGGCGGATTCGGAGATCCGGCCAAGCCAGATCCTCCCAGACCCAGGCCATGCCCATCCAGTCCCCGAAATGACAAATGGACAACGCGTACTACACTGGAGCCACGCTGATCCGAGCCGGAAATACGAGCCATGGAAGTAAGGGAGTGACGTCGAAGTACTACAACCTCTCCCCGCCCTCGCCCGCCGCCTCTCCGTCCTCATGTCAGCTGGGCACGACGAGTCTGGCCGGCCCGCCGCTCCTCATGCAGCCCAGTCTCTTGGCCGGCCTCCCGCTCATACGGAACGGACAAGGAGGGGCCGGGACTCGACCTCCGACCTCCCATCAACACTCCGCCGGACTCATCTGCTGCTTCCAGCCAGCAGTCTACTACATTCCGACCAGGACTCCGACCCCCATCTACGCAGCCCCGCCCCTCAGCACTAAGGTCGGCTCAGATCATCCTGATCAGGTCGGGAAGGCCCATTCGGGAACCAAGCGGAAGAACTACAGGAGTCATCCCTCCACGACTCCCTTCCTGCCCAAACCAGTGGAGTCTCGAGGCCCGTTCTTCCCAAACTGTGATCATCCCAAACTCTCGGCCTCAGTCTCGTATCCAGACCCAATCTCTCCTCCTCCCAAACAGCCAGCCTATCATCATCAAGTGACCCGAACCACCTCCACCACCACCACGCACTTCTTCTCATCCTCCAGCAGCAGGGACTCAGTCTACGACGACAGAACGACAGAACGACAGGAGGAGAAGCAAAGGAATGACAACTTGCTCAACTTCTACTTCTACGACAAGCACTGGAGACCGCGGGACGAGGCGGAGGAGACTCAGGACCCAGAGTCCTCCCACATGGACCGGGGCTGGGACCTGGTCCAGCCCAACTCGAGCACAGGCTCCCACGAACCGGAGCCCGCCTATTCCTCATCAACCAATTCCAGGCCCACCTTTGACAGACAGCCGGGGGCCGGGCGGAACAGCTTCTGTCCCGCCGCCCTCCAAACCGGCCCCAGCCAACAGCCCAAGGACCTCGAAGTCGAGGCACAGATTATCACGCTCGCAAACGGACACCGGGACCTCGAAATACGTCTCTGCTATGTCAGGTCTTGACCGCAGACCCCGGAACACGCTATTCTAATCACACTCATCAACATCAAGCAAACTCTCAAGCGGAACCGAAGGTTAGTTAGGAAAATTGAGCAGGAGAGAGTTGAAGGTGTGTGTGGGATTATGTGGGACAGAGCCGGACTTCCAGCTCTCTCCTCAATCCTCAACCATTCTTCCACCAAGAAGGGAAATGTAAATAGTCTCTCAATTTTTAATAAGACTTCTCTTTCAAGGGGATCACTATATTTTCACAATGGTTGACAGAGTACTTCTTTACAAGAATGGTTCTTTTCATGGAGAGTCTCAGAGACCGAGGAGGTGGGCTAAGTAGGTACACAACTAATCCCTCTCTAGAGTATTCATAGAGTTAAATTATATTTTTTGGAAATTATACCAAACCTAATCCTGTAGGTAGCTTCCTTCCTCTCATGGATTCACTTTCAATTGGGTTGGTTCAAGTCTACTCATTCTTCTAATCATCCTTCCTAACTCTTAATGTGTCTTCAAGTACTTAATGGTTGGACCTGTACGCCCATTTTTATATTTATTAAATTAACTAAAGTAATTATGATCATGCTATTTTACGGAATGCTCTTCTTTCCGTGAATTCCACAACCGTTTATATATCTCAGGCTCAACTAAATTGTTCGTAGGATGTCGAGTAAAGTTAAATTAAATTGGAACCTGGAATCAAGAATGAATGTATGGAGTAACTACAAGTAATTTAATCCTTCCCCTGTATGCGCCTCCACTAAACTGAACACTTTACGTACATATTACTAGTTTCCATTATCTCGCCTATCTCGCCCAGTAAAGCCGGAGTTGATTAAAAAGAGCCCTATTCTTTACTATTACTAAACATTGAATTCGCCTGAATTGGTATGAGTGTACGAAATTGAGGTCCTAGGGAAAGGATTAACAATAGTCAGACCTACAGTGTTGGATATAGTGGGCCGGGTATAATTAGGGGAACGTGGGCTAGACAACCGACAAGCATAATTTAGATGGGAAAGAACTGAGACATGAAGGAAGGTCGGAGCTTGGAATGAGAATGGCAGGGTTTGGGGAATTGGTCAAAAAATAAATTGGCAGCGGAGGGATTCGAACCCTCGCCTCCAGAGAGACTGGTGCCTAAAACCAGCGCCTTAGACCACTCGGCCACGCTACCATCACTACGAAGAAGAGCCCTTCCTTCCCGTACTCTTCAGACGGCCTTGTGAACTCTCCTGCTACACAGCACGCAGGCAGAGACAGCAGACAGGCCGGCGGCTCATTGATCCCATCTCATACATACATACTACTGATACTACAAACATACATACATATGTACTACATACAAGCACCATCCATATTCATACCTAATCCATACCATACATTCTGAACTTCAGGCATCAGACATCATCAGGCTCAATGCTTCCTTACTATGCGCTATGTATGTCTTATGCATGTACTCTACTTTACCACATTATGAAAATCTTGTTCCCTACTAGTTCCTCATACTAACAATAGTACTCCTTTGTCTTCGCTTGTCCAAGTCAAAATTAAAGTATATGCACCTATTACTAATTAGGCTATTAGTATATAACTTAACTACCACTAACTTAAGTATTTCGATCTCCGCTGATACCGGATAAGTCCACACTTTGGTTCACACCTGCTGCTGCGTGCTGCGTCGGTACACAGTATTATTAAGCACCGGATTTACTTTATGCTTTCCACTTTTCTTTCTGTCTGTCAGAGTCGCATTGTATTCAATCCACCGAGTCCTGGGATAACTGCATATGACGTAGCCAACTACTCCCAATCTTAACTAACGTCGGTAAGATGTTTCGTATTTGAGTTCGGTCAGGGAATTTTGGAACCTAACCTTACCTAACCTAAGTGAAACTAATTAAGTATACAAGTCTACGACAAATGGCTTTATCCGAGGAGTCGGTGGATTGAATATAGGCGTCATAGTCGCCTCAATAACTCAAGAACCAATGCAACGATTCAAGAAAGGCTTTAGTCAATTCGGTTCTCATTTTGGTCTCATGTTAATTTCATATCCCGTTTGACCTCAGGGACCTCCTTCCGGGTCAACTCTAAGGTCAACTCGCCTTTAATACGGCATTATTTTTCAAGTGACGTGTCTTTTGAACCATATCACCCACCTCTTCCGAGCACCACTACCCGAGTTCACAACAACAACCCGAGGTCAACAAATGTTAGTTGCGTGAATCGTAATTAATCAAGAAAATTAAAAAAAAAACTGATTCTCAAACTGTTTTCACGAACGGATTTCTAATTTTACTGAAATATTAATTACTTATGGACTTTGATCAAAAGTAACCTCTCAAGGTCAGGGTGAAGGTCAATTCGTCTTTCCAGTGGCACTATTTTACAAGTGAGGTATCCTTCAAACCGTATTGTCAACCTCTTTAGAAAGGCACTACTTGGGCTGACCTACAACATTCAGTTGACCTCAAAGAGGTCAAAATATGTTGGCAGCAGCGCAGTCCGTACAATGCAAGAACCGCTAAACCCATTCCCAAATATTTTCAACAATTATTATTTTTCCGGTAGTGTTAAGAATTAAGATTTGATATTCCTTTCGTTTTCCGCTACTTGGTTATGGGAAAATATTTTTCCGCCGGCAAAAATATCACACATTCAGGAAACTGGTGAGTATAAAACAAGTGACTCTTTTAGGGAAAAAAATGTGACTCTTTTAGGAAAAAAATATTACTCGTTCAGGAGTGCGTTCATAAATGTTTTAGCTCATGCGGTCAAACCCTCCTGGTTTAATTTTTGGGTCTTTCTTAACTTTATATATTTAAGTTAGGTTAGGTTACAACGTACCCAAACCAAGAATTGCATAGCGAATGTTGTTTAAAACATCCTAACTTTCAAGGTATTTTTTAAAAATGGAAACGAAATGGAGTTGAGATTGCTGACGCAATAGAGCCGATTATGGCTAATTGGTATTGTCACGATTATAATTTTTCACAACATATTTTCGAGTTCAATATATATGTCGGGGTTGGTGTTGGTACTTAAAGGTACCTTTACACTCCAAGGCTACTAATGGGTTGAGGCTGAAACACGCTGACACACAGTTGTACTTTAACTTGCAACGGGCCAACCAGCCAATTGCGGTTTATTTTCGGTTGGAGATGGCACAATGTGTGTTTATTTTTGATGAATAAACACTTTGTACTCCGGCGAATAAATAAGACTACAATTACTACGGACTTCGGCTTTATTAAATAGTTCCGGATATTAGATACACCCTGGTGCTGCGGGTATACATATGTTACACCCGAACACCGAAATTGGCCCGTAGTGGCGTTGAAACCAGCCACAACCCTAAACAGCAACTTTTCGACAGTAATATCCTAACTTAATCTAACCTTAATTAAGCCAACGCAACCTAAGCTAATCTAACATTATCTAACTGAAAGGAATCATTAGAATTAGGTTAGGTCATCTGTCATGTCACGTCCAAATTATCGGGTAATGTTCGGTTGTGTGAAAAGAGAGGACAACGTAATAATTGTGGCTTTTTCGGGGTTGGGCTGTAAGGTGTAACTGTAACATATAAGTATACATAGAAAGCAAAGCACTGTTGCTGATTCCGCGTTGCGGTTTGTCGGCTTGACTGCTGTACATATAATGATCCCAAAACACGTTCTATTTCTACTACCCAGATTATCTTCACAGTTAAACATAGTTAATTATTCATTACGCTTATGCGTATCAAGAAAAATAAAACTACCAATAATAAAAGAACAACATACTTGGCAAACTGTCCAGAAGATACGTCAAAAGTTTACTTGTTCCATTAACTTCTGCTTGGAGATTGACCAAATCAGCTGGTAGAGGATTTCCCTTGATGCCAAGAATTTGAAGCTTAAATAGCTTCCCCATCTCATACGGAAAATTACGCAGATAGTTATTATTTAGCAGAAGCTCTCGGAGGCGTCTGAGGTCTCCGATTTCTGGTGGCAAAGTTCTTAGCTTATTATTGGATGCATCCAAAACTTGCAGATTTACGAGACGGCCGATTTCGGGTGGAAACTTCGTCAAGCTGTTGTCGTTAACGAACAGGTGCGTTAAGTGACTGAGGTCAAATAGTGCTGGTGCTAGGTTTCGGATGTTTCCTATAGAAAAAAAAGGAAGAAACAAAAACTGTAAGTACTCAAAACATGAACAAATATTTTTTTAGTATAGGTAAGTACTTATTAATACATAAAGTAGGAGGTTATGGTCAAGGTCAAAGGCTTTTCGTGTCCGAGCCAACGGCACGGGTCTTTGATTTGTCGAAATTGAATTGGCTATGATTAAATTTAACCCATACTAGTTTGCAAGTCTACTTTTTGTGCACAGATGAAACTGAAATAATGTAAACATTCATAATTTAGATACATTGGAGCATCATATACATATATAATTTGCAGTTTCCGTCCGTCCGTTTGGAACGGAATAACTATATATATTAAACACTAATGCTACCAAAGCAAGTTGAATGATAGGCTTACAATCTTCACCAGCTTACTGGTAAGGTTTAAAGCTACAGTTGACTCCGCTACCGCTGCAACAAAGCCACTCAGCGTCAATGAAGCGCAAGGTCGAATCGTTTGGACAATTTAAAGTATGCCGATTTGTACATCAAAATGCTCTGAACAATTAAGGACATCAATGTTAAAGCTATTCGCCATATCACAAGTATAGCCGCGTGTCAATGAAGCGCAAGGTCGAAGAGCGGGGCTTGTCGTGAATAGAAAATTAAGGTAGAAAGTAGAAACGGGCAGAAAGAATAACAATGTCAGTGGTGGATAGGAAATTAAGGTAGAAGCGAATAGAAAAAGGATGGGCAGGCGCTGTCGTGGATAGGAAGTTGAGGTGGAAACGGGTAGAATAAATAAATGTAGGGATTTTTGTCGGTATGAAATTAAGGTAGAAACGGGTAGAAAGGAGAAAAACGGGATCTGTGCAGGATATAAAATTACGGTAGAAATGGGTAGAAAGGAGAAAGGCAGGGATTGTTGTGGATAGGAAATCGAGGCAGAAACGGGTAGAAAGGAGAAGAATGAGGTCTGTGTTAGATAGGAAATAAGGGGAGTAACGGGTAGAAAAAATAGCAACGCCTGTGGTGGATAGCAAGTTAATGTAGACGCGGATAGAAAGAGGAAGGACTAGGGCTGCCGGCTGCCGCGGATAGGAAGTTAAGTTGGAAACGGGTAGAAAAAAGAAAGGCAGGGATTGTTGGGGGTAGGAAATTAAGGTAAAAACGAGTAGAAAGAAGAACAGATCTGCGGTGGATATGAATTTAAAGGTTGAAACGATTGAAGAGGAGAAGAGCATCCGCTACGGCGGATAGGGAATTGAGG
>JAQFZY010002232.1:0-12397 GCA_034696285.1 Hypogastrura burkilli
TTCTTTTTCTCTGCCTCTGTCTTTTCTTTCCTCTGCTATACCTTTTGGTCCCAAGCTGCTGAAAGCAGGTTTTTTAAACTTAAATTAAAAAAAAGTGGTAAAAAATGGTTTAAATGGAATCAAATGGTAACAAATCAGAAATAGCGCCACAATTTGAAATACTAAACGCATTTTTACTATTAAGTCTTCATTTACCAGGAAGTACCCAATCGTAACTTTGAATCGTTTCGAAGCTCTTGCCCAATAATTAGACCATAATGCTTATTTGGCGCTTATCACCTGCATTTAAATTAAGCGAGCCAAATAACCTCGTGTATTGGCTCCGGCGCTCCCTCCGCCCGCCCCATTTCTCTACAGATATATAACAATTGCACTATACTAGCTTAGAACGAGGTAGTTTGGCGAGCCCAATTTAAATTCAAAAGAATGTCCCACATTAGCTGGCGTGCACTATATAGTACTATTTTATAAGATTACGTAATTATACGCGCAGCACTTGTACGCTGTATGAACAATTATACTTATTGGTGATTTTAATCCTACACAATGGATCCTTTCACTTTAGTATTGTATTTGTATCACAATGCCTTATATTGGTATTTTCAAAACACCTTTCTAAACTAGTCATAATTAGGTCAGAGGAAGCCCATTTTGTGGTGTAACTGCTATTTATTCTGCTATCCAAGCGCTGCTGTGAGATGGAAACGGTGATACTGCTCATTTGGTTGGCCATACTGGCCCAGCCCTCCCAGCCTGTCGTCCGCTTCTGCTACAAGGGCCCACATCAAGGTTCGTAAGCTCAAGCGGCCCTTAGGCTTAGTGCTAGTACTGCGCAAAATATATAAAACTTAAATCCAGGTACAATATGAAAGTTAGAAAATATAGATTTGGGACACAAATGTTTTAGTCGGTACATACCAGTTCAAGTTCCATGCCTACAGAGCTGAAACTGAATACTAATTACACCTGCGCCTGCTCAGTATAATTAATTGTGCGCAGCGCACGCGCGTTTGATTATTTTTTTAAAAGCTATAATTATTTAACAACAACTTTTTTTAGTGACTGCTAAGGATTGCCCTGGAGGGGTCTACTTCAAGGCCCCGCTCCCGACCAAGTGCCTCTACATTGAGAAGGAGGAACCGCTCTATCCGGTCATAAGAAGGAACTTCTGTGAAGGGCCAGGGTCGGACATAGTGCTCACTCCATCCTTGGACACCGCTTTCGCGCCCAACGTGAATCTCCAGCGCGTGCTCTTCAACAACTCCGTTGGCGTAGCAGGTACTACTACGAATCAACCCAACTTAAAATGGGGGGGAAGTAGCTTCTGAGCCTCGGGCAGGCGCGCATCGAAGTGGAACCTAACCTAAATTAAGCCTACAATAGGTGGCCCAATCTCCCCAATATGCCTCGAAGATTGCTTTGGGGACGTTGACCTGAGTCGGACGGCCGAGGAGACGGAGCCCGAGTTCATGGACGGATTCCCGCCGATCACGGAAGATATCTTCGAGGACGAGGCCGACGTCTCGGAGAAGCTCTTCACGTATCTCATGTTCACGGATGAGGAGGAGCAGCGCGGGAAGCCGGACCCGCGCCTCCTCCAGCTCTTTCGTGTGGCGCAGAGGATCCTGCTCGACAAGTGTGGGGAGCCCTATGTGACGGGGGCTTTCATGGAGAGGGTCTTTCTGGCACTTAAGTGGATGGCGACGAAGTTGACATGGTTTACAATTAAGGTAAGGGCCAGCTGGCGGGGAGGCGGGATTCAATGGATCGGATCGGAATCAAGGGCTTCGAAGCCGTTTCAATTCGTTGAAATCGTTTTCAGTAGCATATGTCTTGATTCAAATGTTTCAATCGCGTTCAGTAACTTCTTTTCAGACTCCTGTCACTTGGAATCATTCTCAGTAGCTTAAACCCTGATTTCAATCAGTTTCAATTGAATTCAGTAGCTTAGACCCTGATTTAAATCAGTTTGAATTGAATTCAGTAGCTTAGACCCTGATTTAAATAAGTTTGAATTGAATTCAGTAGCTTACGCCCTGACTTAAATCAGTTTTAATTAAATTCAGTAGCTTAAGCCATGATTTAAATCAGTTTAAATTGAATTCAGTAGCTTATGCCATGACTTGAATAAGTTTTAATTGAATTCAGTAGATTAAGCCCTGATTTAAATCAGTTTGGTTTCTTTCAGTTTGAATCAAATTTAGCTTGAAGTTTGATTTCTAGCAATTTTAATCGAATTCAGACTTTTAAGTTTGATTACAACCCGTTTATATAGGATTCAATATGGTAAAATCTGATTTTTACCAGTTTAAATCGAATTAAGTAGCCCGGAGTTTGATTCCAACCCGGTAAAATTGAATTGAGTAGCTTGGAGTATGATTCAAACCCAATACAAATGATTTCAATAGCTTAAAGTTTGCCTCCGATTCCAACCCGTTTCAATCAAATACAGTACCTTCAACTTTGACCCCAAACCGTTTCGATTGAATTCAGTAGCTACAGCTATGATTCCAACCCGCTGCAACTGCTTTGAATAGCTTAGCGCCCGTCAAACAATGCCTTCTTACACCAGCACTCCCTTTCTCGTCCAGGACATGGGCAAGCACGAATTTGACGTGATCGGGGACCTGCTCCAGAACTGCTTGAACTCGAGCACGAAGAGCCTCGGGCTCGTCGGGTCCCATTGCGCCCGGAGCTCCAAGCTGTCGGGGATCGAGCTCTTTAGCCGGACCAAGAGCCTCCGCAAGCTTGATTTCAAGGTGGAGGCCAAGTCGTTTCGGTGGGGGAAGTATGACCCCTTCATAGATGCCGCCTGGATGGTCCTCGACTTTGTGCTCAACTTCTGCTTCGACAGCTTCATTCCGAACCTCAACCATCACCACGTGCTCCAGACCCATCTCGAGTCCTTGTTCTCGGAGTCCGTGATCCGGCGCTGGAGCTATCCCCACAAGATGCTGCGGGGGGATCACTACTGGAACGTTCTGGCCTCCACGGCCGACCTCAAGACCATGATGCGGAACCTGGACTTCTGTGCCCAGGCCGCCAGCAATCTGTCCCCGTATCAGGAGCGGCTGGACCGGCCGTTCCCAAAGAGGGTCTACTTCAACCCGGCGGAGCCCACCACGACGCCGGAACCAGATCCGGCCGGAAAACAAAATGTGGGCTGGACCGGCTCGGTGGCCGAGTACTGGGCCTGGTATGCGTCACGTGGCGGGCTGAAGGGAGCCATTCGGGGCCTGGGCTACTGTGCCCAGGATTCGGCCGAGGCGGCCCAGTACCAGTTGGAGCTGGAGTCCAGTTGTACGAATAGGACTGGTCCATGAAAGCCTAGTTTTACATATGAATTGGCACAGTTTCTAAGGGCAACCTTGAGCCTTCAAAATGTTTTTTGTACATTGACCACTTTTTGTAAATAAATTAAAATACAAAATTCCGCAGGGCCGGATCGTGTCATGAGGTGACCCCGGCATCCGCACGGCCGGATCGGCTTATTATGTGACCCCAGGCTATCACAGGGCCGGAGCGACTTACTATGTGAGCCCGAGCGTCCGCAGGGCTGGATCTTCTCATGAGTTTACCCTAGGCATCCGCAGGGCCGGATCGAGTTATTATGCTACCCAAGCTATCGCAGGGCCGGATCGAGTTATTATGTTACCCCAGGCTAGCGCAGGACCGGATCGAGTTATTATGCGACCCCATGCTATCGCAGGGCCGGAACGACTTATTATGTGAGCCCGGGCATCCGCAGGGCCGGATCGTGTTATGAGGTGAGCCCGGGCATCCGCAGGGCCAATAGTGCCCTCTGAGTCGTATCTGGATAGAATTTTGGGACAATAGTGCCCCTTGGGTCGTATCAGGAAAGAACTCTGGTACAATAGTGCTCCCAGTAACATACATGGAAAATTCGGGACAGTATTTCCTTCAAAGTCAGACATAGCTCTAAATCCTGTGTACCATCAGATTGGGGATAGGGACATAGGACTCCAGCAGCAGCAGCAGCCCTGCTCATATTAAATTATGCACTTAACCTGCCTACCTGCCCCGAAAAGTAGGCTAATGAAAATGAGGGAGGATGATATTTGTAAACGTGAGTCCCTTTGTCAAGTCTCACGCTCTGGCCCACGCCTTATGCATTATGCAGGAACTGAAATGAGACTCCAAGGCAATCAACATCATCCCAACCGCCGCAGCGGCTCCAAGCCCAAGTACTTTCCCCTGTTCGCTGACAGGAAACTGTCCCTATTCTCAAGTCTAACCGCCCACACTGTACAAGTGTTAAGGGCAGCACTGGAACTCAAGCTACGGTATAGGCCAAGCCTCATCTTAGTTCTGTGGAAAATCCTCCATTAAACTGGAGGCCCGGCTTTCCGCCGGTGATTTGTCTAGACTCCGGCCGCTTTCCTTTTAAGGAAATTGAAAATCTTACAAATCCCTTAGAGCCACAAAACAATACGGAAGCGGAGGCAGAATCTGTCTCTGTCTTCCTTCAAGGGATTTCTATGCATAGGGCCCTAATTTGTTAACCCGGAAAAAATTAGGCAGGATTCTCCATAATTGATTGGAGATGTAAATTTCCAGAATGGGCCAGGCCGGACCTGGCCCAATTTGGAAATTTACATTAATTTAGGAATTATGGGAATCTCTTAAATTTTTTTTGCAAATATCAGCTCCAGTTTGGCGGATTTAGTATAGGCTTATGTAATATGGCCATCCTCTTATGGGGAGAGACAACTGGGCGGCCCCAAAGTTTTAGGGCCCTTTCGCTCTGTCAACATCAACTAGTAGTAGCGGCTAGGCACCGTTTGGAAAGTTTGGCCGACTTTTTGGAGCCGGGCTCGTAAAACGGTTTCCCGGGGATCTGGGCCTCAATAGGAATTAACTGGGAGCACAATAAATCCCTGGCAGAGTTAGCCTAATATAATATTGGATTTGGTGGAGGGGAGATCTTATTGGGGCCTGGCCCTGACACACTTCGGATTTCCGGCTGGGATAAAAGGGACTTTGGGACAAGATAATCCATAAATCAGTTCTTAATGTGACTGATCTGGCCGGGAATTTTCTGGGGCCTGGCTCCTTAGTTCCGGCTTTATGGGACAGAAGAATTGGGGAAGGAACTTGTCTATAGAGCCCAAGAGGGGGAAATGTCGTCAATAAGCTGTTACATGCAGGGCCTTCGAAAATCCGGATTGCAGTAGGAGTGTAACGGAGGGACAAATGGACAAATGTGACCAACATATAACCCCTTAAATTGGATACGGGCGGGTTAAATATTTTTTATGTCGGGGTAGTTCATTAAGAAAAAATTATTATATTTGGTCTAAGTCCCTATAATCCCTATAACACAGGGGATGTGTAACCGCTGACCCCATAAGGTCACCAGCGGTCGACCCAACCACACCATGTCATATTGCATATCAAAATGACCGTACGGGTCTGGGGAGCACGAATACAGTTGACAAACCCGTTTTCTGGGCTACCGGTGACCCAATGACCCCGGAGTGACCCGCAAAGGTCACCCAGCGTCAACGGGAGTTAGTATCGGTTTTGGATGCCCTAGGGCATTCAGTGTCGTATGCTAAAAGTGATTGATATTGACCTTTGGGGGTCATATGGTGACCTCGAAGAGGTCACGGGGGTATATCCGCCAAAACCATAGCATGCGGCACATCAAAATTACTGTTAAGAGGTATGGATCGCGATTCCGTGGTATAAATCATGTTCCGACCTACCCATGACCCCCAGGTGACCCATAAGGGCCACCCAAGATCAAATTGAGTTAGCATTGGTTTCGGATGCACTAAAGTGTACCTAATCTATAACTATAAAAACTTTTTAAAAATTCGTTGAATTGGCGGGAAATATTTCCGTTGTAATTCGTTTCAATATTACGATTCGTTTCACTGTTGTGATCCGTTTCACGGATGTAATTCCGTGTTGCACGTAGGGCGACACGCAAGCGCTCGTCCGAGCCCTTGTAGCAGAATATGCTAGGTTTGGTTAGTTCGGGTTTGGACGGGCCAAGTGGTGCCGTCGGCGCCAAATTCAGTTTATTTGTGACAATAACGGTCGGATCGGGTTTGACCGTGACCAACGGTACCTCGAAGAGCCCAATTCGGTTACTCAGGTTTCCACCCATTGCCCTCTTCCCCCGGATCGTAAGATCGGGTAACTTAGCCAGTAAAATAATATAGTTACCTCTCCGCATCCTTAACCTAATACTACATCACGTAGGTTAGTAGCATATATACTACACAAATAGAAAGTTCTACCGGAACCAAAAGCCCAAAGTTTCGAAACTCTCTCCACATCCAAGTTGACAAGTTTTGGACGTGGACGGAAAAGGGCAGGGCCCTACCCGGGTGCATTCCATATACTACGTACGTACATATACATAGAGTTCAATTTCGCAAAGATGATCTTCTCAAGTGAAAGGGGGAAAGTTCCATATTCTCAGCCTTCAGTCCCTATGGCCTGAAAGGCGAGAAAAGCTTTAAAGGGAAAGCCCACATTCCCTATTTAAGGCCGTAAAGTCAGAGCTGTTTCCCCCACAAGGGAGACTTCGGAATCAATATGAGTCCGCCCTTCAAATGAGGAGCCCATTACGATATTAGGGCCAGATTAGGGGATCCCCGGTTCCATTTCCATAAGTGACTAATGAGGAAAGTTTGGTCGTTTTGTGGAACCCGTGCCCGTATCAAATGGACGGGATTCCAATAGAGAAAGCATGGAGAAAGTTCCGAATAACTGTATAGAGGTACATATACAGACTCTAGACTGCATATTGTGTTTGTGCGGCTGCTGCGGTCAGGTTGAGGTCCCTACGTGCCTTGTCCACGTCTTATTTATGTTCTACTGAAACTGTACGTACGCCTAGCACGCCTAATCATAATCAATCATCAGGATTTCCCCCGTTCTAGGCCCATAATTATGTAGACTGTGTTAAAATCGAAGTTTTCGGGTAATGGCCGCTTGTGAAAAACGACCATTACCCGAAAAAATCGATGTGACCTAACCTAACCACTCTCAGGTTAGGTTAGGTTACTATAGTCGAGGTGGGGAATGTCGTGGCCAGTTTCGACGACCATTGGCCATTTTCGGCGCTAGCGTTTAACATACAAATTATTACCTTGTATATTAGGTTCGTTTATGGGAACATGTGTTAAGTCACGTATGTACGTTTTCTCTAGAATGACTTTCGGTTACCTTAGCCGACCTATCTGTAGCATATGTTAGGCCAGCTTCGCTATAACTGTTTCTATAGCCATGGCCAGGCTCAAGTGTACCGTAAGCTGATTAGTTAGGGCTCGGATTTCCCCTCAGCAGCACTCAGTCCTAATAGAATTTCCCCAAATGGAGAAAATAGGCCCGGGTTCCATATCACAGGCTCAGAGCTCCAAATTGAGAGTTACCTTCATACTGTATGTAGTATAAGCTGTAGTTGGGACAGCATAAGTCATAAGGCCGATTTCACAAGAGGCCTCATCAGGGCCCCTTTATGCCTTAATTCAATTTGAACATCAGAGTACAATGGAACCTCTGTTACGGCTAAGACGGAGTAATCCGGCCATTACTCCCCTACAAAAAATATAGACTCCCGCCTATATGCAAAAAATATGTAAATTAAATACAAGGAATTTGCAAAATTCTGTAGGTTCCAAACTACGAGCCTACGCAAAATGTCAAGCTACGCCTTATTCCGTTCACAAAATGGACGTGGCCATAGGAATAGGGACAGGCCCAATTTAGGACCCCTGTCCACAGAGGCCCATTATTGTCCCTAATAAAAGTGGGCCTGACATTTCGTAAAAATACAGTATATTTTCCTGGGACAGGTAGCCTCCTTTTGGGATTTGGACTTTGACCTTCCAGCATTTAGGCTGACTTCCTATTATGAAATTAAGCCGCTGGCTGGTTCCCGGTTCCCGGTTCCCATGATACCATAAGCCAGGAACAGGAACCATTACGGAATCCCTATATTATACAAAGAAGGCTCTTTGGCTCCAACTAATCTCCCATTCAGAGCATCATCTCCTTCCCACACAGGCCCCCAAAATCATTCCCGCTTAAACAAACATCAAAGCTGGTGCTTAATTCGGGGCCAAGGGCCCAGGAGCCGAATTACATGGGAATATGGCCTGGGTTAACAAATGGACCTTTTTAGGAGCGCTTTCTCTTACGCCAGAACTTTCTCGAGCACTACTACGTAGATATATTGACAGGCTTGGAGCTGGGCAGGCTGCAGCAGGAGCCGAAGCGTAAGCAACCCGTAAGCCCCCGAGAGAGCCGGGCTCTGTCGTCTTAATCCTAGGAAGACTTCAATCTCTGTATACCTGTAACCCGTGTAGCTGGAGCCCGTGCATTTTTCATGCCCTCTTCCCTGCCTGCCTCAAAAATATATATTTGGGCCCAAAAGCCGGCATAAGGGAATATTGCATAACTTGGGGCTCAAATTTATATTTTTTTGGTACAGGATTAATATTGCACTACCCCTTACCTGGCACTCAGTGACATGGACTGGAGGGAGAGGTCCCCAATGCTGTGGAGGCTCTCGGAAGTCTGGGACCTGAGGCGGGGAGCCCTGACCTTGACCTTGACCTCCCGGTCATCCAGCTCCCCACCACCGGCGTCAGCCTTCTCATAGGAAGAGGTTGACATGACTGGGGGGTGGGAGTATCACTTGACAGGGGTCAGGGGTCACAGGGCAGACAGCCGTTCAAATCCGAATTGAGCAAGGTCAGAGGTCAGAGGTCAGCTTACGGAATTACGAACACTCCCTCTCCCTCGACCTGTAACAGTTGACAGGGGTCACAGAGGCGGACAGCCTTCAAATCCGAATTGAGCAAGGTCAGAGGTCAGTTTACGGAATCACGAACACTGGGTGCTGGCCACGTGGACTGATTTAAGGGGGGCTGGACCGCGACCTTATTGGAGTCCCATAATCGGATGAGTGCCAGGCGGGAGACAGCATGTTCGGGGTCTGGCCTGGTTTCGGGGCCTGGACTGCGCTGCCGCGGGGGGGAAGATTAAGGCTCCGGCAGAAAGCCCGCCTTCCCCAACCTCCTATACTCTTTATTCACTATTCCAAAATTGGGCCTAGAGAAAGATGAGTTCTGTTTGGGGTCCTATTGTAGTCCTCTACGGAACGGACCGGGTATCATGGCTCAGTTGGGGGTCTTCTTAGGGAAGGAAATACATAATATTCTTTTGATGCACTTTTAGGAACTACGGGAATCAATTTCTGTACCGTAGCTCAAAGATTAGGTATACTTACCCGGGAGGGCTATAGTGCTCCAAGGGGATCAGGCAGAAACCAATCTTCTCGTATGTATTATGTTCCATGTAAATTACGAATTGAATTACAGTGTTACAATATTTCATGAATTTAAGGAGCATAATATAACCAATGGCGGAGAAAACAAACCGTACTACATAGATGTGCTACGTTACTGCACAAATATATAAATAGTAGTAGCTACTGCTACTCGACTAATAGCTTAGAAATAAGCCAGGCTAAAACCTAATTTAGTAAATTGGTTTGGAGAAAGCTGGCCAACTATTTCTTGTGGTCAGCTAAACCCAGCATTAGGCGGCATTAGGCCAAGAATGCCAAGGCAGTCGTTCCTACATAGTATATACCTATATGTACATGTACTGTACATATTCCAGTACAATACAAGTATATTTTATATACGTATATGTACATATTCTAGCACAATACTAGTATATACAATGTTCATATTCCAGCAAAACAGGACTCTGACAAATGTGACCCTGTTCAGCCCATAGAACCCATACGATAAATCTTGTGACAATAGACTCTCCAGACTCCGCCACAACAAAACACGAGCCAAAATGTGCGTAGGCGGTAACCAGCTCCAATCACATTGGCTTCAATTGTATATAGAGTCAGTAGTAGTCCATGTAATTTACATTACGAAAATGTAAATATTTTTATTGAGTCCAGCAAGCCTCAGAAAGGAGGCCTAAAAAGTGTACGTATCAAAGTATGTAGGTAGAAGACAATATAAAAAAGGTTACGGTTTGAGATGCAGAAGGGAGCCATCTTGATTTTACTTGCCGGGCGTGTAGTTAGGGTGAACCACGAGGAGCGGATCCGCTTCGTCAACAGCATGACCCCCGAGCCCTGACTTGGTCAGCTCAATAATAAGACAGTCCTGTGACCAAAAGCAGAGAAAAATATGAATAGACGAAACAGCTTTTGTAAAGACGTAATTTATGTCATTTTATATATTTAATTGTGACTTATATGATTTAATGAGTCATGTGACATGTGGTCTTACGTTTTGGTTGTGACATATTTTAATTTGTTATGTAACGTAATTCATGTAAAGTATTTTGTTTTTAGGTTTCATGGCTCATGTGATTTATGGGATATTATTTATCACGCGAATGTATGATGTAACGTTATTAATTATGTGATTTCATTTATCACGCGAATGTATGATGTAACGTTATTAATTATGTGATTTCATTTATCACGCGAATGTATCATGTAACGTTAGTAGTGATTTCATGAGTCATGTTATATGTGATTTCTGAGTTATGTTATATGTGATTTCATGTTTCACGCGTAAGTATGTGATGTCAAGTATCGGAGTTACTTTTCACGTTGTATGTGATTTAATGTGTCACGCTATTTCTGATTTAATGCGTCACGCTATATGTGATTTAATGTGTCACGTTATATATAATTTAATGTGTCACGTGACTTCAACGTTTTCATTTGCTTTCATGTGTGCTTTACCTCGATTTTTGTGATTTCGTCTGTTATGTGATTTGATGCATCGCGTGGCTTCTGTGATTTCATTTCATTTGATGTACTTACTTATTTTAATGGGACACTCTTTGCTATTTACGTGATTGCACGTCTTTTCTTTTTTAATTAAAAAATACATGCTCCTCGCACATGATTCGAATATGAAAATCCAATTCCACTTACCTTCTCAATGAGGCGCTTAAGGACCAACTCGACCAGCTGTTTCTTCGCATTGAGCTCTTCGAGCCCGCCAATATCATCGCTGATCTCTTCGAGGTACCAGCCAATGATTTTGCTCTTCCTCAGCGCTTCACTCCCGCCCGGAGCCTCCCCGGCCGAATCGCGCTTCTCCTCCTCCTCGATCCGGGTCTCCTCCCGCCGCATGTACATGAGGATAAGGTTTGACATGGACTTAAACTCGTCGTAGTTCATCGTGACCTTATCCTTGGGGACCTCTGGGATGATCGACGCCAAAGAGTTCAGGCTATTGCTGAGCGACTCTTCATCCTCGGGGTCGACTCGTTCCGGATCCGCAACGTCCATCTCTTCCACCTGGTCCTTTCGGCTCAGCTCGGAGGCAGCGACGGGATCCGTCGAGTCAGACAAACCCTTCAACACGGGCTCCTCCTCACCTTCCGTTAAGTTAATGTCGGGCTGCTCCACACGGATGATGGACTTGTTGAGGAGACGGTAGGCCTCGGTCACGTGGTGCCGTTCAACCTGGAATCAGGGACAGGGCACTTTTTTCAGTCATCAGATTAGGAGTTAGCAGTCTTGTATGAAGTAAGACCACAGTGTGATTTCATGTGATTTAATATGGCCGGGATTCTTCTAAGTCGTTCCTCACACTGTCGGCCATATTAAATCTCATGATAATAAGAGACAGTGTTAGTGCGAATTTTAAATGGTTTAAAAAATGTTAAGTTTTTTTTTTAATTCAGAAAAATCACACCCCTTTCAACTTACAGACCAAACACTGACCCAATTTAGCCGCATACTACTAATAACAGTACTTCCGATTTCTGACCTTGTCAAGACAGTAGAGGCGAGCCAGAGCCTCGGAAAGTCGAATCATGCTCTCCAATTGTCGAACCGTGATCCGCCAGGCCGTTCTTGAACTCCCGCCACCTTCCCGCTGTCGGAGGGCCTTGTAGTACGTGACAAGGAGTTCACCGGCAGCCTAAGGTTCGTTTTAATTGGCAAAACCCAAAATGTTAAAATTCATGATAGAAACTACTACAGTTTACAGTTAGTTACATATTGGACACATGCAGAAATTCTGAACTAACCTTCCCAATTTGGGGCTTAAATTGTCGAGCAAACATAATGTAGCGAAGGACTTCCTCTTGCGTATACTGCCGATCAATGGACTGCTCACCCCGAGAATGGAGATCCACAATTTTCCGTGCAATAGCATAGTCAGTCACCTAGAATTAAAATGCATTGAATTAAGTGAGAAGGTAGGAAAAAGGAAATTGAGAAGCTCATTGGAAGTAAAGATACCTCATTGGACTCGTCAATCAGAATAAAGAACAGATCAAAACGGGACATGATAGGAGCTCCCATGTTGATGTTCTGCCGGAGCGACTTCCCCCGATCATAGCGCCCACCAACCGGATT
>JAQFZY010002233.1:0-12391 GCA_034696285.1 Hypogastrura burkilli
AATTCGAAATGTTTCAAGACTCTGGTGAGGAAATCTGATTGAATTGGTGAAATATTTCGAATTAAATACTTGGTGATGATTTGAATATTCCTCATGTGAAGGGCTCGCAAAATATGACCAAACCGATGAATCGATCACCAAAAAATTGTCACGATTACCAAAATATTGTTTTCACCATGTAAACTGGGGCTGAACAAAAAAAAACTGTGTCATCACCAATTTTTTTTTGTCGTCATATTAACTAGATCTCTTAGTGATTCTTACTTTGGAAGTCTGAAGACTTCTGAGCAAGCAATCGAGATTCCTTTCCCCAAATCAGCCTACGATTCATGAATCCGGAATCATGCAGAGGGAGATACCCAGTTAATATGAGCCGAGCCGCTGACCCAATTCCGAAACTATGCCTTCTGAAATTGGGTGCCCACAACTGTCTCAAAACGTGCCTTCCCGAAATGGGCTCATCTCTCTGTGAGCCAAGGTGACTTCCGCTAATGAGCCCTACTACCAAATGCATTGAATCCCGAGGCCTATATGGAACCTACTGGGACGCCCTCCCTGCACTTCTCCTCCCCCAATCCCAATATTATAATTCCTAATGACTTTTCCCGAATACTTTCCGGCTCCGAGTTCCTCCTCAATATTCACGTCAGCTAAAACAAGGGGTTGGGGGTTCGGGCAGGATGACATTTCGTCTCAAAAATGTCAGGCGGGAGGTAATGGGGGGCTAGGCAGGTCGGTAGGTTCCCCAAATAAGGAATTTATGGGCCCGGGCTCTCTGTGTCCTCCCAGCCTTGGCTGGATCCTATAAGACAATGGAAAGGAGATAGGAAGAAAATGGTAAGACTGACATCCGGAAATTGACCTTTTCTCTGGTGGATTCTGAGTGGGAGCCGGGCCATACATAAATGGATGAGGGGGAAGGGGGGACGGGGCCTATGCATTACCGGCATTGACAGGATCCAATTTCCATCTCAAAACCAAATCTCTAGTGGGGGCTGCTGGAGGGGAAATCCGCCGGGCTCCAAGCTAGGCGGAATTTAAATATTTTGATTATTTCAATACACACATTTGGAGGAGGCTCGGCTCGTAATAGTAATCCGCATCCGGACCACACCTTTCTCTAAAAGGACTGGCTCTTAAATGGGAAGGAATTATTAGTAGGGAACGGTTTTCGACATAAAAGCATGTTATTATGGCTTATGAAGAATTGCAAATCTTTTGCCAAATGTCCACGAACTCGGTCAGTACGACCTCATATATCCAGTTTTATTCGACATGTTTTAGCTTATTTTGGGGTTTTACGACGTAGAATCATATTTTGCGCTTTTCGCATTTTAAGTGCATATTTAAGGAAAAACAATGTGTTTTTTTAATTTTGGCGGTTAAAAATTATACTTCTACAACCAAAAATTTGCGCCTAGGTGCTGTCTGTTTATTTTAAATACTATAATTGATAATTTGCGAAGTAAATTTGTCGTTTACTGGGCTTAAATCCGTATTTCTACCCGCACACTTTATGCTTGCGCGGATATTTTATTTTTTGGAATGTAATTTATTTTTTAGAGCATATTTTATGTTTTAAATGCATATTTTGAGGTTTTAACGGACATATTTGCCGTTTTATGGGCATATTTTGCCTGTTTTTACGGCATAATAAAATCATATTTCAAGGTTTGTAAGGGAATATTAATCCGTTCCTTAATTATTAGGCTTGTCACACAAAGGAGTACGGAGGAAGTTCAAAATCCTATATTGGCCTCTAATTTTTACGCTCGCTTAAATATACGTTTTGGCAGCAAGCTTATAGCGCTTGGCAGCAATTGTATACTTTTAAAAACCGCTAGTTCCGCTAAATCATACAAATTAGCGGAACTGGTTTAGAAACGGGTGGACATGTTTTTCACAATCTTCATATAGACTCCCATAAATATTTGTATCACCTTTTTGTTATATATAGGTAGATATATGCCTGGAAATTGTTTTGGTCAAATAAGTGACATGATTAGCTTAATTTGAATAAAATTTATGTAAATTTATGCAAAATTGGGTTGGGTCCGTTGATCCTAGGCAAGGTTGCTTACGAGGGACCAAGCTTGGTTAGCTTGGGCTGGATCCAGTTACAATATATTTTAGATCCCCATTTCGAAAACTGAGCTATCCTAGCTCCCTATCCTAATGAAATGAGCCCTACTTGAGCCAGAAGTCACATTTTTCCCAGGTCCCTTAAATAGGAGTCATTGTAAATTAATTATGAGGTCCGGGACTGGGCTCACTCAATTTGGAGCCCCGTAGAGCTCCGGGATAAGGTTAAGGCGTGATAAATGAAGTTAGTGTGTAGAATTTAGAGCTGGTGGTACATATGTAGGAGTGAGTGGTTGGTGGCTGTAGTCGGGAACTGACTGATGGAGCGGAGGAGGAGTAAATGAAATGGAATAGATTTCAATTTGAGTTTTGAAGGGAGTACAGGAGACGGCCCTCTCACTTTCACCCTTGTTTATTCCGACCCCCTTTTTTCATCTGTTACGAGAACCCGGGCCCATTATCATTATTACCCCCCTACAAATGGGCCCCGACCCTAAGGTGACTTATTTCCGTGTCCAGGCCTGGATCTCCCATTACTCAGCCTCAGCTCCCTAGCTCTTGGCTCCTAGTGACTTACTCGGCACTGCTCTTGACTCTCGAGTAGGAATTAGAATTTCATTGATCG
Source organism: Hypogastrura burkilli (assembly GCA_034696285.1). NCBI lineage: Eukaryota > Metazoa > Arthropoda > Collembola > Poduromorpha > Hypogastruridae > Hypogastrura > Hypogastrura burkilli. The sequence goes on from JAQFZY010002233.1 coordinate 2,708, forward strand.
GGATCTGGGCTCAAACGTCCCCAAAATCCTGCCAGCTCATAAAAGGCTAAATATTATTACTGCTGCTAAAAAAATTAAGTAGGAGTGCAAAAAATATTTGCCAATTTAATTCCAACAACTCTGCCCCCTATATCCCTATTTATGTCCCCTCCACATTGTTCCTCCAACCCGCCATTTAGGGCCCAACTTGGATTTGTAGGAGGCTCGTCTATTTCTAGCCCAAGTTGGGCGGAATCGGGCTCTTTTTTTAGTTGGCAGTTCCGCTCTCTGGGCTAGGCTGGGATAGGGGTCCCATTAATCATTAAATACCTCCCAGCCATGTACCGTTAAATCAGGAAGCTGGGGGGACCCACTAACGAATCCCAGGAATGCGGGCCTGTGAATTGGGCGGCGGGATTCCGGGGTCCCGTCATGCCTCCGCGGGCCGGGAGTTGGCACGGCACGGCCCTGCCACCCGATCCCAAAAGCATGTCCAGCCCCGCTCTCAGTTGACTGGGCTCCAATGGGGAAAATGAGCCTTGGGAGCCCAATCAGGCCGTAATTGAGTCATTTACATGAGGATGACGGAGCACAATGGCGGATTAACTAGGATCCAGATCCCGCCCTAAAATATTTTCCCAAATTCATTTTAATAAATCTATTTAATTGTTTCCTGGAGCCTCGGACTCAATTCTCTGAGTCTGAGGATGCTGGAAGGATAGGAGTTGTCTGGTTTTTCCAGGCTCGTTAACTACAAGTCAGGAACTGTCCTTTTCAGGCCCCTCCCGGAGACATTGGGTCCCTGGAGGGAAGGAGCTCCAACCTACCGGCTACATCGTAACTGGTCTAGTTCCTCTATAGGTACGGAATACTTCTATTCCCCTCCTCCCCCCCCCCTTGACATGGAGAACTAAATGTAATTTTCATGTCGGGGGATTTGGGCGGGCCGTAATTGAAAGGGAGGAAAGGCCTAGGCGGATTTTCTAATATTCAAAGAGAAAGCTCCTTCGGACGCCCGGAACTTCCCTTTATATAAATACCTGGATATGGAGACCCAAAAAGTAATCTTGAGAGTCATATTATGGGATTTCGGCCTGACTTATTCAATTCCTTCGGCATATGGAGCCGGTGACCTGGAGAAGGGAAAAAAAGGGAAGATGATAGGGACTGGTGGACTCAAATGAGTGGAAGGCGGCGTATACAGGAGATAGTAGTATCTGTGGGAGCCTCTCACGCCAGTCAGTCAACCGTTCCCTGATCATTTCCATATTTTTTTTTAAAGAAAGTCTCAGACTTCTATTTTTTTTGAAGTTTTTCGGGCCGGCGGAGTGTGGCAGGAGCTCATTTACATGTTAAAGGGCTATGGGTCCTGGGAAAAATTAGGGGAAAGTTCTCAATGGGAGAGAGAGGGGATACTGTCAAAATGTGACCCCCCGCCCACCCCCGCATATATAATATATATAAATCCGAGGGAGGGCTCACCTATACAAATGGGAGAAGGGATCCGCCGTCCTAATTGGGACTTGGGGACGGAAAAATGGATTAGGTCCCATTCAATGGCTCTTCCCCTTTAGGAATTGAGTGAATGACCTTTCTTGGCTGGCTTCCTCTGGGACCGGATTGGGTACGCTAGGCTCTATGTTAGGGAGGGGGAGCGAGTGACCGGTGAGGAGGGGTAATGGTGACCTGGCTTCCCCGCTTCATCGGGATCCAGGATCCTGTGTAAGCAGGTTCTGCATATTTCACACGGCTGGAAAAGTTGTCGCTCACTTCGATTCAAATTAGATGTAATTTAACCGACACTAACGCATGCAAATCTAGGCAAATTAATCTAGCGTTAACCTATCCAAACTTAACCTAACGTACATACCGACAATTACCCTAACCTTATGTAGCAAAAATCAAGCTAACCTAATGTAGCAAAAATTAACCGGATCTAACTTCGTCAAAATTTACCTAACCCAATGTGGCAAAAAGCAAGCTAACCTAATGTAGCAAAAAGTAACCCAATTTAAATTAGCCAAAATTAGCATAATATAAGCCAGCAAAAATTAGCCTAACCCAACGTAGCAAAAATTAGCCTAACCTAATGTAGCGAAAATTAACCTAAACCAACGCAGGGAAAATTAGCCTAACTCAATGTTGCAAAAGTTAACCTAACCGAAGCCTGCGAAAGTTAACCTGACGTAACCTAGCAACATCAGCCTAACCTAACCTAATCTGGCATTTACTAACCTAACATATTCTACCAAACGTAACCAAATCTGGCCAATGCTAACTTTACCGAACAGAATCCAGCCAGTTCTAATCTGAGTTTACTATGGCTGCCATTTAAACTATCACCAAGTAATTCGAAATCTCTCACCAATTTAAACAGAGTTCCTTACCAATTACCTCAACCTACTCACAAATCTTTTCAAACTTATTATAAGCAAAATATGATTTATTTTGGAAGAATTAACGGAATTAAAACGCTAGAATTCGAAATACTTCAAGACTCTGGCGATGAAATCTGATTGAATTGTTGAGATATTTCGAATTACTTGGTAATGATTTAAATATTCCTCGTTTACTATTAAGAGCTGCGGAAATAATTTAACTGACTATAGATAGTATTTTTAGGGTCAAAAGTCAACTTTACTTAAAAATGCGTCATAATACTAAATATACACATTAGATCCAGCTTACATGCCCGCCCTCCTCCGAGGGCGTAGATTGGGCCCTAAAAGAGTGCGGAGGTGTTTAGGAAAGTGTAATCTGTCCTCTCCGGCCCCGCTTTCACCTGCTTTCCCCCTCCAAAGCCTGACAAAGGGCGGGGGCTCTTTTAATTATATTAATGCAGGGCGGAGTGATTAGTTTGGGAGGCTTAGGGGTTCCATGTAGTATGTAGGAGTAGGTCCTAAGTACAATGTTTGAGCCCCGGAAGAGCGGCTCTCCGTAGTAGGGGAAGAAGAACTGAGTTTAAGATTGGAGGAGAAGCCTGAGTGTGACAGAGAGCTCCATTCCGGTCCTCATTTATATATTTAGCTCTATAGTACATATATATCTAAGGATACGTACATAGAACAGATAGTAGAAGTAATCTGGGGAAGGCACGGGGAGAAGGGTTCTTGAGCCGAGAGGCCTGCCTTGTTCCAGCTACATTATTTTCCGCTCCTTAAGAGACTCCTCACTCTCCATTTTTTGGAATGGGCTCAAGGAGGGAAGACAGGCCCGGAACCCCCACGACACTTCTGTACCCGTCCTCAGGCCAAAATTTAATAAACGGATCCTCGTAGAATCAACATGTTTTTAAATGACATTAGTACAGAGCCAGAGAGTCCCAACTCAATTTAGGCTCAGAACTCATGGCCTGCATAGGGCAGGCTCCGGCAGAGAGAAAATGCGAAATTTGTTGGTTATTCCAAATGACACGAATTTCGTCCATAAGGCTCGAGTCCCTGTGATGCTCAAAACTAATTTTAAGCGCAAAATCCTACTGTTTTTTTAAATGGTGAAAATATGAACAAATGGAGCTCCGTACCATAAAATTGGGCCCCCTGATCCCCATATTTGATTTTCGGGGGGGCCCTCCCCCTCAAGCCCAATGGAGGTAGTAGTGCCAGAGATTGGGGGCTGGATACTGCTGGGCTCCAGAGATATTTGTGAAGTCCTCCCAACTAATTAGGCTGAGAGGGAGGCCGGGGAGAAAGTTGAGCTGAATAGGATTTGAATGGAAGATAATAGTATTGGGAAACCCTGGGCTCTTGGCTCCGGATCCTCTTAATTATTTCAACGGGGCCCAAACTTCATTATCAAAATGAGAGGGCACGCCTGAGTAGGCCGGCGGAGGTTCGGCCATTGTGCGGCCGGGCTGGATATAGACCTACTATAGCCAAGGCACAAAGGGCCAAGGCAGGAGGATCGGGCCCAATTGGGGAAACTCAATAAGATCCCCGTGTAAACTTCAGCTTTCTCTCCTACTTAAAGGCCCGAGGATTTCCGCTCTCCGATACAGGCCTGTCTAATGGCGACACGCTGCAATAAATCCAGGAACTACCTAATGCCGGCTAAAAAGTACTCACTTTCAAGCTGGGAAAGGCGGAATTTTTAAAGCTCTTTTTTTTTAAACTTAGGCATCCTTTATTGAGCGGCGGATCAAAATTTCCTTCATAATTATATCCCATTTTATGGGCATATAACGAACTCTGTATTTTTTGTAACTAATATCTAAATTCAAAATCTAATATATTGTACAGTACTTACTGTACTCAAAAATTATTAGTATTTTGAACACAACAAATTTTTAAATATGCCTTCTACCTACTGTTCCACTTATTGAGCCAGAGAACTGGCAGGCTTTCATATAAAAAATAGGCTGCCATTTAAACTATCACCAAGTAATTTGAAATCTCTCACCAGTTCCGCTAAAGCATATAAATTAGTGGAACTGGTTTAGAAATGGGTAGAAATGTTTTTCACAATGTTCATAGAGACTCCCATAAGTATTTGTATCACCTTTTTGTTATATAGATTATATGAAGGCTGCCATTTAAACTATTGCCAACTAATACGAAATCCCTCACCAATTACCTCAAATTACTCACAAATCTTTTTCAACTTAGTATAAGCAAAGTATAATTTATTTTAGAATAATCAACGGAGTTAAAACGCTATAATTCGAATTATTTCAAGACTCTGGGAAATCTGATTGAATTGGTGAGAGATTTCGAATTACTTGGTAATGATTGATGATTTAAATATTCCTCTAAAAAGTATTGTTATTCCTGGAAGCTAGAAATAGCTGGAACACAGAAAAATTATAAATATGAAAAAAATTAAATTAGGCAATGCTTCTACTCAATTATAAATACATAAGTAATTGCTAGGACTAATGAAAGAACTTACTGTTGCGAATCAAAATAATTTAAGGAGTTAATTAATTACAAATACATCTTCGTGAAGTCTCGAAAGTCCCTGAAAGGCCTATTTCCCCCCTTTTACGAACCTCCCTTTCCACATAAGAGCTAATGGGGAGATGGCGGAGATGTCCTTCCCAGCCCAAGTAGGAAGTCCTGTAACTTGTAATGAATACACTGGAGAACCCGGTGCGCTTCTATTAATGAAGTTAGGCCCTAAAATTGTCCCTACCTCCGCGGCGGGAGGAGCCCTTCGGGTGGTAGCTCTAGATACGGCTTTTGAATTAATATCTAGGTTAATAGAATTTCTGGTCCCAGCTCCCTACGAAAGGTCCTTCCTATTTACTTTGACTCTCTGTTTGGGCTCCTTGGGGTGCAGTAGGGCGGCTTCGGCGGCCCGAAGCCAGACCCCAAAGATATTAGACCTCCGCCCAAAGATATTAGACCTCCGCCCAAAGATATTAGACCTCCGCCCAAAGATATTATGCGTCCTAGCTGTCCCGGCCTCCCATCTTCCGCACTAATTAGGGATCCCCTTTCATCTCTTCCTTCCTCGTCCCACTTCGGCAGGAGCTCCAGCAGCTCTCCAGACAAGGTTCTAAAACAACAAAAGGCTAACGGAGTCCCGGAATGCATTTCATATTGCCTTTGACTTCTGGAAATTGGTCTGTTCCTAATCACTTGAGGCCAGAGGCTGGCTCGAATGATCAACTTTGACAAAAACAATTTCCGCATACTATGTCTACTCGTATAATTCAACCAAAGCACAGTTACGCAGACAAATTCGCTTCCCTGAAGAGATAGGGCTTTGTAATAAATTTAAACAATGCTCAGAATAAAATAATCTACAACACGTATTTTTTTTAACCAAGGGAGAGGTAACTACTATTAGCGCCCTCGCGCCGCCCTATGTCTCGCCCCCATGAAGAGGAGGCGCTTTGAGGTCCATTTAAACGTTGTTCAGGGTGAAATGATACGCAGCATATATTTGTTGGGTATTTTTTAGCCGGGGGCATTTCCCCATACATTTAGTGCGATGCCCTTTAAAATTCAAGGAAAAGATATACTTAAGTTCGATGTTTCATAATTTCTACTCTTCGTAGTTTGAAATAAATTTTACCGTACAACTTCGGTTTAGAGACTACTTTTCATATGAACTGAAATAATGTTTTTAAACTCAAAATTTTGCAGTGACTTCCTAAACCGAGCAGTCCTATTTCCTCCCCAACCTGAAGCGCCAACATATGCAGACAGTAAAGCATCAAAGGAGGCCCAATTCACACCCACTTCTTTCCAGGACCCAAAAGCTGAAGTAGCTACTGAGTCCCATACAAAATAATAAATAGTAAATGAGCTCCAATGTGTCAACAGCTTTTGTCCCTCCTCCTCCCTGATTATAATTTGGGAGGGCTCGTTAGGGGAAAAGTCTAATTACTTTTACGGAGCAAAGAGGTCCCTAATTGACTCCGAGAGTACCTCCATACTCGGCGGACCGGAATAATCACTCAAAATGTTAGTTTTTTTTCGTACGGCCTAATAATTACTCGAGCTCTGCAATTAATTTCCTCACTAACTTTTCCCTCGTCCCCGGGACTCCAATCATCTCTCCAGCCTACGACGGAATCGGTTAAATACATACACTTTTTCCTAATATTATTGCTTTCCCTTTTTTCGGGAACAACAAACAATGATCGGCGGGATCCGGCCGAAATTGCTCCACTGAATTCGGTAAATACAAATAGAGGGAGGGGAGGGATGATGAGGAAGTCGAGGACGGGCGGATTCTATTTGTAGTACTTGTGTACAAACTTTGGCTGGGAGCAGGCAGGAAGGAGATGAACAGGTGCCTCGGCGGATCGGGAGGATTGAAGGCTAAGAAGACTAATGTTGGGCTTTGGAAATATATTATGGTCTCTGTAATTAGGCTGGACTGGCGGCTGGAACAGGTGCGGGGGGGGCCTAATGACTCTGGGACCCAGGGAAACAAGAATCATTTATCAGGGATCCGCTGGACGGGAAAAATTGGGAATATAGCCGCTCGGCTAAAGAGCTCAAAATCAATACGGGCCGTAAATAGCCCGCTTCACGGTCCTTGTGCCTCTTGCAGGTTGTACATTGTCTGGGGAATATATTTTACGACGAAACAAGTAACAGGCTTAACATTTGACACAGTATTGGAGTTGTGGAGTTGACAGAATGCATAAATGGAAACTGACTGCTCAGTTTGGAAAGTCGAGAGCTCAAGCAATACAAAAGGACTTCGTCCCCAACCTATGAGGAAAGGTACTCAATTGGATTTGGCTGAAACTTGGAAGAATTACAGATTTTGACCTCCTGTGCATTATAACTTTATTTAAATGGACGTCAAAGCCGTAGGTTGGCTTCTCGATACTCTTTTGGTCACTATCCTGTCACCGGGTAGGTCGGACATATGACCGGTAGAGGGTGACGAGGGTCAGCTACGGCTTTGAAGTTGATTCAAACATTATTCAGGAGGTCAAGTTCTCTAAGTGTACCAATTTTCAGCCAAATCAGCTGAGTGTCATCTTTACCCTGATTGAGCCGTTGAGGGTCATGGAGGCAAGCTACAGCTTTATACCTCCATTCAAACATTGTTCAGGACGTCAAAATTTGTAATTATTCCAAGTTTCAGCCGAATCCAGCCGAGTGCCATTTCCCCATAGTTTGGGTGCGATGTCCTGTCATATTGAAATCCATTATTTTCTTCTTGCTAAGCTTAACTCTAACCCAGAATTTGCTCCCCTTCCCAACGGTGGAATTTATTCTACAAGGGGATGCGCAGAAACGTTGTAAAAATATATCCACGGCTGAATTTTAATTTTGTTGGAATTCCGTAATTTCTGTAATTTCATCCCGTATTATCGTTTTTTTTATTCTATTGTATTATCACAATATGATACTTACCTGTAGAAAATGCCCAAAGGGACAGAAAAAGTAAAAGCGTGCCAAGTGAAGGAAAATCGACAGAAACAGCGTGCATAGAGTCTAATTCTGCCTACCATCAGCAATATATCTGTATGACTTCCATTAATTCGCGTTAGATCCGTCACAAACTACAATGCTTATTTAGTACAAGCGGTTCAGATTCTAAATCAGTTTGGAAACTTTAATCAGACACGTCGTTCAGAATTAACCTGTAAACGGTCACACGGGTCTTCCTAGAGTAGACAAATTGAGTACGAACGTGTACACTAATGTTTTGGCATGTAGCAAACTAGATAGTAAAAAGTGTTCAAAATAACTCGGGACTCCCTCTGTAGTATATCCTCCTAATGGGCATCAACTAGCCCTTGACAGCCGTCCCAGGAAGTGAGACGGGCTTGGTGGTAAAAATCAATTAAAGGAGTCTCGGCTCATCAACAGGCTTCGGCTCTAATTCTCTCACTTCCTCTCCGCGTAGTAGTTATGACTCGAGCCGTAGACAACTGAAATGACTAGACACTCGTACTAGGACGTACAGCAGTACCTCCCGAACCTAATGATAATGAGGGAGCCGGGGCTGGTCCCGCCAGCTGCCGCAGCCCTACCTCCAGGACCTAGGTAGGTTCCAGAGGTCGGTTCCACTCCTATTTTGCATTATAGACTCCCTTAATCCGCAAAGTTGGCTCCAGGGACTCCCAGGAATTGGCTCGGCAGCTCCAGGTTGGGCCAACAAGGTGTAGGCAGAGGTTTGGGGTTCAGGCTGGAAATGGCAGTAAGCGGGTGTTAGGTTGTACCATCACCTACCGGCTCTATCCACATTTTGAGCCGGGACTACTTCAGCTCTCCCACTGATATTCTACTACAGAAAGAATTAAATGCTTAGGATAGACCTTATCAAACCTAACTTTCTCCAAATTAATTTAATGCAGCCAAAACCTTGCATATAATGCCTTTTTCTGGAGAGCTCTAATACTACCTAGCTCTAAACGGTATCAAGAAGGCCAGTAAAAGCAATAGTATTTATTCTAAGAGCCGGACCCAGTGTCGGGCCCGAGTAGGTTATGGCGGAAGGAGGTGAAAAGTCATTAGGGGCCCAGGCCCTTGGCCATAAAGCCTACTTTATTATTGTGTGGTCGTTCCCGGGGAACCGTGTGTGTGTCTCTCTAAAGTGGGGCCGCGGCGGCGGGGGCCCGTAAAGTTGTCACAGGCGGGCCTCGAGTCTATTATTGAAAATGTACTCCGGGCGTCCCGGGATCCCGGCTCCTGAATTACCAGAACACCCTGTCCCCCTAAGTAGGGACCTATAAATATTTGGCCCGGGTCCCTTTTCCAGGGGCCGAGAGGCAGGCCTCCATTTTGAGCTCTGCGAGGGAGGAAGAGGCGTGTGACAGTAAGAAAATGAGAGATCTATCTTCATTTCGGGTCGCTTGGCTGGATTTTTTCCCCCCTTCTTTTTTTTTCCCTGATCCGTGTCCTCCATTGTTCTCAGGCCTGAAGGGGAAACAAATGGGAAATATGGAAGGAGCCGGGCACTCCAGGATGCGGGGCAGGGCCGGGCTCAGGGACTTTGGGGAGCTAGGCTCGAGTCTATCAAATGGTGGGATCAGATATGGAAAACCTTGTATTTTGTATCTTATGCCGGGGCGTACTTTTTTAGGGGTAAGAATATAGGAATCTGGGGTATAAATGTTATTTCTTGTAGCCATAACCTAACATAACCTAACTTCATCTAATCTTATATGCAAACTATCTGTAGTTTAAATTAATTAAAGGGGTTGATTTTGTAATTTTTGCTAGACAAACTGGCTGTTATAGCAAATTATAGCAATTTAAGTTTATATGTTGAGCTCCTGTAATGTTTCCT
>JAQFZY010002234.1:0-12391 GCA_034696285.1 Hypogastrura burkilli
AGAGTGAGGCAACAATGTTTGGAGTGAGGCAACAACAGTTGCATACACCTGGCAACACCGATGAGGCAACAAATTGAAGCAACACCAGAGTGAGGCAACAAAGTACTTAGAAAAATCACGAAAGACCACTAAACTATAGTCCAACCGATCCAAACATTTGACCCGGTGGCCCTAATTTCAATTTGGGTCCGGACCCTAATATACTTACCTAAATATTAGTAGAGCAGGTCTGGTGCGAAGTGCGAATGTGCGATATGGATGGAGAAACTGGCCCTTACTTTAGTGTAGGGAATGTAATAACTGGGACTCCGCTGCGCTAGTGAGGCCAGGATGAGCCTTTGCTATAATATTACTTTATCTGAAATAGCTGACATATTCCGCCTTTAAATTACTCATATCACAATATCCTTATGGAGTTAATGTGTGTATGTTCTTGGAGTGAGGTTGACTCAAGCCGATGAGCTATCTCATTTTACGAGATTGGGGTGCTATTTCGAAAACTCTAGGTAACGCGTTATCTCTCATAACCCTATACTCACCCTGGTCGACAACTTACAGGATTACAGCAAGGGAGCGGTCGTGCTATATACGCCTCAAGGACGTCAGGATGATAATTTCTAGGTTAAGGAAGAGGGTTAGTGTATATGGAGTTAATGTATAGTTTGCTCTCTTTAATTTTCGGGTTTTCGGGTTTCGGGCCAGCAGACCCCAACGGGCGTTTAGCCGACCAATTTTGGGGTTGACATAATGAGCTTGGGATTGGAGGACATTCAGAAGGATCCACAACTGCAAAATTTTCTTCAACTTGAAACGCAGAAGCAGAGATACCAGGTTTTTTCGCTAGAAAAACGCATGCTCCAGTTCTAGTTGACATCCTTTCCAACTTTAGATGACTAATAAATGTGTGTTTTTGTAGCAACTTGTGCACGGGTTAACAGAGCAGTGTTGGGACTCGTGTATGGATCAGAAACCATCCACACGGTTGGAACCCAAAACAGAGGCTTGCCTGAGGAACTGCGTTGAGCGATTCATCGACACAACAAACTTCGTGGTGAATCGTCTGGAAAAAGCTCCGCAACTGGCCTCAACAGTTTCTACGGATACTGAATTCATTGCGTCTTAATTATCTAATACTTCCCTTCACTATTACTATCCATACTGTTCGTTTATAGAGAATCATGTTTAATCGAATCAAAAAAGTTGTTAAAAATAACTGGAAGAAAGTAGTTATAGGTGGCGTGGCAGTACAAGTAATGGTTTACGGAGCAAGGTACGCGGCAAATCGATTTATCGACTACCATGAAACACGGGCACTGGACATGTGGAAGAAAATGAAGAAGCAGCAGCACTTTGAAAGCATGGAAGGAACTTACTACACAACTTACGTCTCACTCCTTCCAGCTTTGAAGGGCACAATTGTAGACTGCTTGGATGCAGCTTCACTGACGGATTTGCTCAAAGGTGGGATTCCGAACAAGGTTGAAGTCTGGGAGGAACTCAAGATAATTGGCTTCTCAAGAATCATCGTGACGATCTACGGTAGCTCACTACTCAATATCCTGCTCAGAATTCAGCTTAGCGTGATCGGAGGCTACCTGTTCCAAGAGTCTGGGGAACAGCGACATGCTTGGAGGAATGTAAACGGTATCATTCTGTCAAATGTGACCGATATCGACATGGAGCTACAACACAAATACCTGTCCCTGGCCAATCATTTGGTTAAAGGTGGAATAGAGAAACTGAGCGAGTACGTTTACAAGAAGACGAAGGCTGTGGTCGCCCCTTTGGCTCTCAAACAAAAGATTACTATCAGTGACTTGGAACAAATACTCCTGAACATCGCTTCAGCAGTCCATCGGGACTTGGTTCCAGAAGCTGGAACCTCCCTGTCGGCTACACAACACCTTGCTGGGAGCCCAGTCAAGTACCCGTGGAGATATGTCTACCCTGACGATATACTTGAGGCTCACGACTTCTTCCGTAACAGCGCTCAGAAATGCAGACCACACTACGAACCCCCTGACATGTACGAACGCCTTATGTGTGAAACCTTTGATCTCTTAGACTCCGACGATGTCTGCGGACTCCTCAACTCTTTTGAAAGCCAAGGAATTAGTCATTTCTGTGACCGGGTCGCAGACTACGTTACTCAGAGCTTTCAATCGGGTTCAGAGAGTGGAGGTGGAGGGGAGAGTCAAGCTAATGGAGAAGTGCCCTCGGCCCCGGTTGACCATCACCATATTTTCTCAGAAATAGAGGTTCCAGTCGCGAAAATGATTCCAATGCTGAATGGTCTGGTGGGGAATGGACTGAAAGAATCGGATCCATGGGTTGCTTTACTTACTAGTTCTGAGAGTGTACGAATCCTTGCAGCCAACGTCTATGAATCTTTCAGTAATTCTTCCACAGAGTAATTTGAAATAAACCTATTTGCCATACTTGTACTCTACTCAACCCCCAGATGTGAATCTGCGTCTTGCTCGCTTTATTCAGTTCTATATATAGTATTTGTAACTCAGCTCAGACATGCATCCCTATTCACCATTCCCAGAATCACGAAGCATAATCTTTTCCGTTTCCTTCCCTCAGCTCGCATGCACTAATTTTTGTAAAGTTTAGTTAATCTGGCCGTCTTGGGACTACAATAGGATATTTAATTTCATGTGTTCTTAAGACATCTCTGGTGAACAACTTACGCAGGATTTATAGTAACTCATGCAGTACACAAGTGCACACGTATACTAAATCACATAATATGTATTGATATATTTCCGTAAAAGTACGATAGCATTCGTAATATGCTCGCACATTTATTGTTGTCATAAACCTGCACTTTTCCGCTGATTCACTTCTCGAATCATGGAATGAGAATAAGAAGGCAAGCCTCGGAGAGTCCCTTTATAAACATTGAGTTCTGGTACTTGTATCATAGTAGCTTCTTGTACCGGACCTACCTGTGTATAAGCGGTGTAGAAAAATATGAAATGAGTTGAAAGTTGAGGAAGAGGGGCGAGAGGTAAGTTTAGTGCCTAGCACATGCAAATACGAAGCCCACTGTTAAACAGAGCGCCCAGCGCTGCTTCCAGAACAATACCTTAACCTAACTATGTTCAACGGGTCAACTATAGATCAAATAAACTAGGGAAAATAAGTACTGTATATCAGAGTCGATTTCCCGAATTCTTACTGTGGAATTTAATGAGGGACAGTTGAGAGGCACCTGTGCTGTGAAAAATAGTATGTATAATTACTGATCTCTTGATATCAGACGTACTTGTAGGCATCTGGAAGCCAATTTCCCAGAATATAAATAGTGTTAAATATTTTTCTAGGTCCCATCGTACTAGTAGTTTCTGTATGAAGAATTAGCTAGTTCAAGTTACAAGGTAAGATACAGGGTTCCCTTGTTTACACTCCATACTATTCTTGACCAAGACGCCAATTCGGCTGATTCAAAGTTGAAGCCTACAAGGAGCTTAAACTATCATTCTGTACAAAAGAAAACCCGGGTCTCTATCTTGGGGCTCAGTCGTATTAAATATATATTTGACTAGCTTTGTCCATGGTACCGGGACATTGGTCAAACTTTGGGTTGAATTCTTGTGGAATGAGCAGCAATTATTATTGTTCTAGCCACGATGGCGAAGACGCGTTAGTCACTTTAATACTGAATTGCTTGAGAGTCGACTCCAGTGCTTGCTGATTTCCAGAAAAGTACGCTGAGATTGCGTTGTGGAATAAGAGCAACTGCTTATGCATAACTTTTATCTGGAAATTAAAATAAATGTTAATTTAAGGGAGCATAAATAATTATTTACACAATGCATGTAAATAAATAATAGCTTGAACTCATCTCTTACCCTATTTTCATCCAAAAACTGTAACTTTACATTGACATCATCCCGTAGTTTTTCATAACTAATTTTGTAAATGCTGAAATTGCGCTGGGCTTCTTCAATCTTAGCCCCAGACCCTTCTGATTTTGGTAACTGAAGCATGATTTCCAGTTCTGTTCTATAGGCATCATACTCGATCCTGAAAATACGAAATACGAGATTCATCTTTCAAAAAGTGGGCTCGACCTGGGAACATGAGTGGTTCGGGTAATGTGGCTACCTGGAGCTTTCATACTGTCGTATGGTTAGAATGGTGTCTTCAATTGACTTGTTACAGAGAGTATTAACGGATGATAGGAAGAAGTTTAGAGCGCTGAGCAGAACCTCTCCATTTTTATGTAGATTCTTTTGCGTCTCGGCATTATATAAAAACTCCTGCTGTAATTCTGGGGACTTCTGTGCCAAGTCCGCGAATACTTCCGCTAATGCTTGCTGCGGATATAAATGTTAAATCGTTTTAAATCATTCTGGACAAATTATGTTAGGTATAAACCGTATAGTAATGTCGAGGTTGTTCGCAGTTTAATCGATCCAAGTGACCGGGCGACGTTAGACAATTGGATCTAGTGCTCGCCAGCGGGATGGGCCTTACCATCTCACCTTCTCCTAACACTTCTACAAGCGAGTTAATGTCCAATTATATTTGGTGCGCCTGAAAATAAAAACCTTGGTTTTCGTCTCCTTAAAAACCCCTTCTCTTTACCTTTCCGTCTCCTATGCCTCCTAAGCAAGGTTTTCATTTTCAGGCGCACCAGATAACATTGGAGATTTACTCGGTTGTACAATAGTGAAGTGTTAGGAGAAGGTGAGATGGTAAGGCCCATTCCTCTGGCGAGCACTAGATCTCATTCTCAAACGTCACCCGGCCACCCAGACCGAATAATCTACGAACAATCTCGACATTAGTTAGGCTGTAGCCTGTAGCATAAACAATCAAGGGTTTTTGACAAACCTGTGTCTGAATGACATGGTAAAAATGACTCGTAAAAGCTCGACTGAGACCCAATATTTGGAGATAGCGTCGTTTTATCTCCCGTAAGTGCTCAATTCTTGCCTCCAGTTCTGTGGGATGAAAAAGAAAATATATAGCTGAGAGTTTCAGCCTTTTACCCAGTGCATGTAGCCCCATGAAACGTTTCGACAAAAATTAGAATAATTACCCGAGTCTACAGTACGGGAACTCTTCCCGAGTTTCTCAAACATCATCTGCTTAGTGCACTTATAGGTTGAAATACTCCAATTTTTAATACTTTCAATCTTGGACTGAGAGGAACGATAGAGTCGCGGCGCCTGCTCTCCGTTATGTGGACCTTCCCCAGGACTGGCTAGGGCTAGTGCGGACGGAATCGATGGGGCCGATGCTACATTTACAGGGACAGTCACAGTTAAACAAAATGAGAACCCTCCAATTATTTGTTGAATTAATACGTCTCACCCGATGTTGGTAGCACCGGAGGCAGATAGTTTGGTGTCGGGCATTGTCTATACTGAGATACAGAGCGGAATGGGGCCACAACTCCTCCAGGAACAGAACTTTGTGAGTTCACATTTGTTTGATGGGACGTTATCAAGGTCGCTGCTGCAGATTCCACCATAGAGGAATGACCTAGTGACGACCCACTAGAACCCGAGGCTGAGGCTGAGACAGAGGATGGATCTTGAAGGGATGTAGAGTGTGGGAGGCCGCTTGACATGGGATCAACGGTCATGGACATCTTTGGAGGCCAAATTGAGTCAGCAAATGGTGATCTGGGATACACGGCGACTAGTCTGGTTTCGGGAAATCGGGACTTCCACAATGTGGGAAACCTGGAGTGGGTAATTATAATTAATTGAACAAAATACAACTACTAAATTTTCAGGTCAGTCTCCGGTCTCCATAGTTGGTACTGTTCATACTGTATATAGTTATGAAATACTAGCACATTACCCGATCTTACGATCCGGGGGGAATGGGCGGAAACCGAATTAGGGGTACCTGGTACCTCTTAGGGTACCGTTGTCCCTACCATAACCCGATCCTACCGTTATTGTCGGAAACAGATTCAATTGGGGCCGCCGACACCTTTGGGCCCGTACTAACCTGATCCGATCACTATTGCCTCAAAGAAATCGAATACGGGGCCGCCAGCACCACTTGGCCCGTCCAAACGCAATCCGATCACAATTGTCTCAAAGAAATCGAATCTAGCGCCGTCGAAACCAATGCACCCGTGTAAACCCGATGCAAGCTCTATTGTCTTAAAGAATTTGAATTGAGCGGCGTTATTGGACCCGTCCAAACCCGATCCGACATCTGTTATCATATACAATTTTAGTTACGCACCGCTGGCAACACTAAACCTGTCCAACTCATAACCCTAACCTAACCTATCTTAAGATCAATGTCTCCGGAATGCTTTCGAAACTTTCTGAACCTAACCTAACTTAAAATAAATGTTTCCGGAAACTTTCCGAAAGTTGTCGTACCTAACCTAACTTAAAATCAATGTTTCCGGAAAGTTTCCGAACCTAACCTAACTTAAAATTAATGTTTCCGGAAAGTTTCCGAACCTAACGTCACTTAGAATCAGTGTTTCCGGTAAGTTTCCGAAGCTAACCTAACTTAGAATCAATGCTTCTGGTAAGTTTCCAAACCTGAACTAACTTAAAATTAATGTGCCCGGAAGCTTTCCGAAGTTTCCGAACCTAACCTAACTTATAATCAATGCTTCCGGTAAGTTTGCGAACCTAAAATAACTTAAAATCAAAGTTTCCGGAAAGTTTTCGAACCTAACCTAACTTATATCAATGTTTTCGGTTAGTTTCCGAACGTAAACAAACTTTAAATCGAAGTTTCCGAAAGGTTTCCGAACCTTCCGAGCTCAATTACCTTAAAAAATTTGAATTAGGCTGAAACGCTCTAACATGATTGGCTGGGCGAGACCTAGACCCCCAGCACAGGCACCTTGGCTCCATGCAGCCGACCCCTCACAGACCCACGTGACTCTACTTATGCTTGGTGATTGCGAAAGCGCATTCCTCCATCCCTGGCCCCTTACACAGCCACCCGACCCCATGCTGTCGACCTCTTTGCAAACGGTCTGGAGTTCGATTCCTACCAGTTGCAAATTGGTTTTTGCAAAAACTCAACTTTTGTTTGGGGCGAATAATTTTCGCTAAAATTAGGAGATTTTTAAGGTATCACTCATTTGAATCCGTACAGTAGTTCCAGAGGAGATAGCGGACAGCGGACATGCATACACACATCTACAACACACACATACAGACCAACGATTTTATGTATACTATACATAGATGTACATACATACATCGGAGGCAGCTATGCCTGATGGGCCTAGACTGGTCTAGAGCCCCAGAACCCCTAAAATGAAATTTTAAAATGTCTAAAAGTGTAGATAACGCTAATTGTTTTAGTAATTTCCGAATCCAGTTTTTGTACGGTGCATGCTTTTATACATATAGAAGACTAGTCGTAGCCTGGAATCGAAATCCTTGGGGAATGTATGATAGGAAGGCCATATGTTCCTTTACCATATATGTACATATGTACAATATACAGCACAGTAAACCACAACCACAAGTACTAACAGTTTCCAGTAACAGTACACAATGTTAGTTGAGGCTGGTTTGAGAAAAGTGTGTGGTGCGGATGTATTACGAGTTACGATTAGTACTTCGTTACTTAGGAATAGCAGGTGCTACATAGTACATAGTACTAATGTACTACACTATTATATTATTATTATTATACCTTGTGAGTTGTAACCATGGTTTGTCAAAATATGGTCGTTCCGAGACAAGAAAAAACTAAAATGTTGGTAGCTGTGCCTAATTAATTCCACTCCACACACAGTTATGTTAATATAATAGTACTCCATAAATTACAAAGCCCAGAAATCTACACCATTTTGCGTTTGGAAAATTTTGCATTAGGCACAGCACATGTGTTTCATATCTCCGGTCTAATTACAACTAGGACAAAATAAAACCAAATATACTACATTTATGTTAAAAGGTTCCCGTTGATGCAGGAAATGCGGTCCCGGAAATTCCATTGATTTTCTTTTATCGATGACTTTTTTATCGAACCAAATTCCATCGAAAGGGGCCATACTTTAATTACGTAACGCAAAAATCGGTGATTTCTAGACCCCCTCCCCCCCCTTTGTGACGCACACGTAACGCAAAGTCCAAACCCCATCCCCCCCCCCCCCTATGTAACGCGTACGTAACGCTGTTATGTACTCTCGGTGACAAAAAGTGAAACAAAAAGTGAAACGGCTCCGGAGCCGGATCCTGCGGAGCTCTAAAACTGGCATTATGGACCCGTTCTCCCCATATAAACTGGTAGTATGGTTTGCCCCGTTTTCCCTATGTAAACTGGTATTATGGTTTGTCCCGTTTTCCCTACATAAACTGGTTAAATGTAAACGTATGAAGATTTTATATTTTGCGTACTATACTTTGAATTTACATATAACTCAAGTTCTACATGAATACAGACTGCTGTTTTTATAATTAAATCTGTTTAGTCAGGTGTCATGAATCGAGTCATGACGACTAAAAAGTTTGATGGATTTTTCGGCCACGGGAAATTCCGTCCCTTATAAGCGTCGGCCCTTCAGTCCAGTCCAGAGGACCAATTTTGATCCCCCGGGGGTTAAATTAGGTCCGGACCAAATCTAACCCCCGCGGGGTCTATTGAGGGTCCCCGGTGTTCTATTTAGGTGTCTGTTGACCGTCGTGCTAACAGTAGCTACCTGGGTGCATGTGCTACACTGCCTACTTGAGTGTAACTTCGGTCCACTGAGCCGGCACGAGAGTTCGGACTCTAAGCAAGCGTCACACTGCCGAGAGCAGACGTCATAACCGACACCGGAGACCAGAATATTATAGCTACAAATACACTATTCACCGGTGTGTCCGGTACGGTTTGATGTCTGCTCTCGGCAGTCTGACGCTTAGAATCCGGACTCTCGTCCGTCTCAGCTGACCGAAGTTACACTCAAGCAGAGCCGTACCAAGGCTGGATCACGAGGAGCGGCTGCTCCAGGCCGGACCAGCTTAGTAAAAAAAAATGGTCAAATTCCTGAACATGTCGACTCGTTAAGAAAGACTAATATTTGGGTAACACATTCTATATTCAGAAACGCGTGCCAAATTCGAAACGTATTCATAGCATGAGTTCCTTTATGGCATTTTAGCTGAGCCGAAACCCTTCGACTTGATCCTTAGCCAAACTGCCTGTGATTTCATGGCGGTAGAAATTTAAAAAATTCTAGAGACAACCGTGATGAAATAGTTCGACTTTTTATTATCCTGAGTGATCTCATTACCTGATTATCCCATGGGTCAAGAACGACTGCCTATCCTTGCCATATCATCAATTGAATTTGAGATTTACTCACAAATGCTCATATGTATAAATACACTAGCGGACCCGGCATCAGAAATTCTGATGCGTAACACCATAGCCCTGGTTCGTAACATTGGATATCATAACTAACAATCACATTTTCCGGGCATTTCAATCGTATTATCTAAAGTTACCAGTCACCATGCGGATATTATGCACACCTACACCTTCTGTGTGTGACTTTGTAAACAAAAACCGTCAGTCTGAGATTTTTTTTATTACTCCGCTCCCTCTCTGTTGCCAGCCAATTACAGAACGAGTAGAATCGACAGACGGAAATTTTAACGTGCATAATAGAGAGGATTATTGACGTGGGCGTGTCCAGCAACTGGTCAATTCCAGATTAAAATTTTTTCACTCTTTCTACCTTTTCTAACTATTATAAAATTACTCCAAGGTTTAGTCTGTCAGATCCTGATCGAAATTCTCAACCTAAACCGACCAAATTCATCCAGCAAGAAGTTATGCCTAATACGAAGGTCAAGTTTGAAAATAGGATTTTTAGGGTCAAGGGGTCAGGGCCTTAAGGGCTAAAAACATGTCCCCTAGCAACGGATATTTTAGGCTTTTGTTGACATTTTCTGAAAATCCTGAAGGGATTTGTTGACACTTTTAATTCCTCCATGGTCCATAACAACAACCAGTATTATGAATTATTAAATCACTTTGACTTGACATATCGCCCAAGCACAACTCTAAGTGGTCCAGGTGCAGGTCTTGGCACTGTCACACCCTGCAAGTGTTAATGTCTCTGAACAGATTGGCCGGTTTTGAAGGTTGGTGCCGGGCGATCTTGGGTGGATTTGAGCCTTACCCAAACCCAAACTTTATAACAGAAGTAGATATATTCAAAGAAAATTCAAATAGATTGGAACCGTGCCGATTCTAATATTCTACGGCGCAGGAGTTAACGCAGTATGGCATTGGAGCCTATTTCAAGATGGGCTATTGCACTACATAAACATTTTAAGCGATAACGAGGGGAAGGAGCGGTAGCTTGAATCGGCATCGTAGACATAAGTAATTGTAGGCGACAGCACGCTATTCGCTGGGGTACCTACATACATGTATAAGTTAAGGTATCTTTCGCATAGTATATTTGGGTGTTAAAATCTTCATTATAAAATAATATTTTTACTTCATTTGTGTCCTATCAGACATCAGAGCTCTGGGATAAACATAATTTCATAATAAAACATTTGATAGCATAACCGTGCATAACCTAATAGCGGAGAGAGAAAATAATGTGAAATTTCATTTATAACGCTGCACAGGAAAAATTGCAAAATACAAGTAAGGACCTCGCCTTCGGCTCGTGTCTTATACTTGCGCACGCGGCTCCGCCGCTTAGCGGGCTTGGCTCTACGTTTGGAACTAATTCGTACAAATATTTTCTTTAGTAAATTAATCGATTAATTAACTCTACAAATGGCGTGATGCTAGTAACTCAAGTCAGAAACAATGTACTTACCTACGAACTGTTATGCTAGACGCTGCAGGTTCTTAAATGCCTTCTATTTCTGTCTGTTTCTTAAATCTTATCTGGAGCGTCTAGCATAACAGTTCTTGAGTACTTTGTTTCTGTGACATGGCTTGCTAACATCACACTATTTGTAGAGTTTTTAAGTAATCGAGTTATTTACTAAATAAAATATTTGTTCTAATTAGTTCCAAACGTAGAGCCAAGCCCGCTAAGCGGCGGCGCCGCGTGCGCAAGTATAAGACACGAGCCGAAGGCGAGGTCGTTACTTGTACTACCCTATAATTTTCAGAAAATTTTCGATGCTCAACCGGCAAATATTTGCCTACGGCTCAATCTTCCCTTTAACTCCGCTCATACGCATTTCGAGCCAGAAACTTCTCAAAGTGCCAAAAAATTAAAAAATGTAGGCATTAGGAATCTAAATATTTCGGAACCCTCTCGAAATTCAAAGCCGGATATGCCCCGGATAATTGAGGAGTTGAATTCCATATAAAGTGTTAAAAAGGATTTAGACAAATGGTGTGCATTTGTTCATTTATTTATATACTATCTGTCCAAAGTAAAGGATATGATACTGTGAGCATGGTGAAATACGATTCAGAGTAATTGGGTAAAGCTTGGTATAATGATAGATAATAACAGTCTGCATCAAGTTTAAATGGAGCTCGATGCCGTATATCCTTGACTTATATATACGGGTCACTCAAGTTCACATGGGAAAAAGATGCTATGCAGATGGATTTGGCAGAAACTTAGTGTACTTACAGATCTTGACCCTCTTGAATAATGTTTAAATTGACGTCAAAGCCGTAGGCCGCCTCCTGGACCCACTACGGGTCAAATGAGCAATTTACTCGGTGACAGTTTAGTGACCAGAAGATGTTCAAGGAGGTGACCTACGGCTTTGTCGTGTATTTAAATTACTCAAAAGGTCAAGTATGCTAAGTTTAAGCCAAATCCATATGGATGACATATATATTTTCCCCATCTGTCGTTTGAGTGGTCCGTAGAGGGTCAAGGAACGGCTTTGAACTCCATTTAAACTTGGTCCAGAATGTCATGATCTATAGGTATAACTATACCAAATTTTAGCCATATCAATCTGAATGGCATTTCACCATACATACAGCGCCATATCCTTCATGAAAGTGAAAATATTTCGGTGAAACGTTTACATATGGAAATAATTTATTTTGGTTAAAGTGAAAGGGAAATTTGTTTCGTGAAAAAAAGTTTGCTTTAAAAATATGATTTGCGAAGTTTTGGCGTAACTTTTCGCTCCAGGCCGGATCGGAGCTGGTACGGCCCTGCACTCAAGTAGGCAGTAAACAGTAAATGAAGTAAAATTAATAAAACAAACTCGTACTTCGTGCTGGGACTAAACCACCGTTTATGGCTTGTAGTTTGCACATAGTATGGTGTTAAATGGATCAATACTTTGTCTCTCAATGTCAATAATTAATAAACCGTTGTAACGCATGTAATCAATGACCATTAGGGGCGTGTTTTGGATCTTATTTGAGGGGGGTCTAAGAAGATTGGAAAGGCTAAATGGGAATATCTGTACATTCAAAATTTATTATATATTATGTG
>JAQFZY010002235.1:0-12387 GCA_034696285.1 Hypogastrura burkilli
GCTACCGTTCTACATAATCCTTATATGCATGCAACGCAGAGCGTCAAGCAAGGGTCATTCACCTTACAGCATCTCCTTGGACTGAAGACAGAGTGCGTTGAGATTGAGACTCACATTGAGCATTCTGTATTGTTTCTTGTATGTATCTGCTTTATATATGCATTGTGGATTTTGGTTACGAAGGAGGGATTCCGGATACGTTAAAAATACAAAAAGTATTGGATCATCTTCTGCGAGCTCGGGTACATGTCAATGCCATCATATGATATCACGAATTTTGCATTGGTATGGTAACCGACGATGCTGATGTCTGTGTGTTGCATTGCAAGGCATGGTGAGAATTGAATGTCCACTTAGGGTACAAAAGCGGTTCGATCGAAGGCATAAATAATTCCATCCATGAGTGAGTGCGAATTCGAAGTTAGCAGCCATAGTATTGATTTGGCATTTTACACACGTCGTCGTAGACGTCAGAAAGGCGTCAACTCAGTACTCAATGTCAATTCTAAATAGGGCAAATCAATGAAGCCTGAAGACGAGAATAGCATTTGGGTCTGTAGTACTGCAAATATAACAATTGCTGGATAAAATATAACCGCTGAAAAAGCTTTTGAATTATGATTCTAAACGGTTAGACGTTATACAGACAATGCCTCCACGCCAAACGCTCGATCACACCGCTGCTAATCGCTGTATTTTCTTACATCTAAAGTTAGCATTGAATCATTTCAAATTGATCCAGATTAACCTGCCTTTCAAGTGGAGTTTAGGTCTAAAGTATAAAATTTTAATGTTCAGATTACATATTGTAATAGTTTAATATCCAAGCAGAGGGTGATACGTATAGTTCATAATTGTACTAATTTGTAGTTTAAAACAGTTCATTCATTTATGGTCTGCTCCTCCGTTGATTCTGACTCTCCGCGTCCACTCACATCTTCGCTCGTCCCTTGAATCACAAAATGAGGCCCTGACCTCTCACTTGGTCCATGTCGACCCCTCGATCCAGGTACAGACTCTAAATTAAAGTACTGACCGCTGAGGTCGGAGCCTTCGACTGTCGCAAACGTAATGGGGCCACCTGACAGGTTCCCAAGTGCATGGAGTGTCGTCTCGTTGTTTGCACGAACCTATAAGGTCAAAGGTCAACGTCAAACTTAAGCGGCCAGGCCTACAGGACATTTAGGCTAGGCTAACCTCAATCGCGTGCTCACTATCGTTCAGAGTAATGGTGAATATCGGGAGGTCATCCGGATAGACATAGATGACCCCGTCATGACTCCCATTCTCAAGGAGCCCTTCTGCGTTGAGGATCTGGACCAGGGATCCGCCTTCGTGCTCTCCCAGCATTTCTGCCGAATCTAGTGACACAAAAAGCCCGTCTAGTTAAGCGATCACAGGTTTCAGGCTGCACGTGACAAATGACATTGACATTAACTTACTTTCTCCCGCAGCCGCACCGGTAATGAACCCATGAGAATGACTATAAACAGTTCGAACTTGAATCTGACTCATCTCTTGCTCAGATCCAATAACTTCTTCTTCCTGACCCTCGTTGACCTCGGCCTCCTGAGACTTGGGCTCTTCGGAGTCGGCCAGCTCGGGCTCCGTCAAGTGAAGCCTCTTGTGCTTGATAAAGTTTGAGGAATCCGCAAAGCATTTGTCACAGTGGTCACAAAAGTAGGGCTTCCGGCCCGTATGAGTCCGAAAGTGCTTTTTGAGGGCGCAGGGCTCCACGAACTGCTTCTCACAGAGCGGGCAGTCAACAGGCTTCTCTCCGTAGTGCCGTCGCATGTGGAAACGAAAACTTTCGCTGGTCGTGTAGGTCTTTCCGCATATGTTGCAGAGGTAGGGCTTGACCCCGCTGTGGACTCTGAACACGAAGTAACAATAATTAAGTACAGCTTGTATTTTTCCTGACCACTAAAATATAGGTTTGGGTCGTGAAAACTATAACTGACAAAATCTACATTTTAGCGGCCACGAAAAATATTAACTCATTAAAGACTATCATATCATCATCAGTAAACTTACAGCTCAATTTATAAAGGAAAATTAGCTCACGATTTATGACTCTTGAGTTGGGAGTGAGTTATGAAGGTTTTTCCACAGTCCTGCTCGGCGCATGAGAACGGGCGCTAAAGAAATTAAGAAAGCACTTTAAGTCATGTCAATGCTTTAGCTCTACTCTCTCTTGAGCTTTGATCTCACCTGCTTCGTATGAGTTCTGAGATGCTCCCGGAGATTTGACCTCTGCGTAAAGCCCTTGCCACAGTACTGACAACTGTAGGGCCTCTCCCCGGAATGCGTGTACATGTGACACTTGAGGGAGGACTTGTGCTTGAACTCTGCCTTGCATGTTTCACAGCTGTATTCCTTGATCCCCCAATGGGCCGTCTTGGTGTGAATGTACAGGCTCCCTCTGTACAAGTGATACAATTATTGTTTAAATTCAGATACCATTAAATAAAACGAATCCTTACTTACTGGGTCTTAAACGCCTTGGGGCACTGAGTACACTTGAAGGACCGAACCGTGGAGTGCGTGATGCGATGACTCGCTAGGAGGGCCTTGTGCTTAAATGACTTTGCACAAATTGGACAGCAGTGCATCTTGCCTCCTGGCATATGATGGGCCGTGGCCATGTGATAGAGGAGTGAGGAAGAGTGCCCAAAGATCCGGAAGCACTGCTGACACTGAGGGGTCGTTCTCTTCCTTTTCCGCTTCTTTGGACGACCTCGGCCGCGCTTGAGGGGCGGACTGAGCTTGCTGGACAGGATATAGCGTTCACTCCGCTTCTTCCTTGGTCGACCGACCCTCCGTCTTATGGTAGGAGAGGGCGGGCTGGGCAAGATGTAAATGTCAGGCTCAGGGGGCACTTGTGGTGACTCATCCAGCTGGGCGGATATGTCCACGTGAAGTTGTGTCCCACCCTCCTCGCCATCCTCGTCTCCGTCCATAATCACGTTGAGACTCAGAGAGTCTTGATCCTGGGCCAGGATTTGGGCCGCCTCCATTTGAGTGCCTCGGAGGGGATCCTCTGATCCTGACCTCGGTTGACCTGTAGCTGTAGTATAGTTACAGTCTCCATCTTCCGGTTCCAATTTAATTGAGGCCTGCGAAAATTATACACGCTAGAAAATGACCCTCTCTTCGAGAAAATGTCTGTCAGTTGTCACCTGCAAGTAGTCAGCGTAGCGATCCGGGGCCCTAACGGTCCTCCTTGGCTTCCCAGTTTCTTCTGGAAGGGGAGGGGGAGGTGGCTTCGGGGTCCTGGGTAGATTTGGGTCCCTCCGGGGCCGTCCTCGCCTCCGTGACGTATTAAGTACAGGGTTGTCTCCAGAGTAGCCTGAGAGGGTCGGGGCCCGGCTGGTGACCTTATTAAGAATTTTATGGAGGACCTTTTGTCCCTCGCTAATTCTGTCAAAGAAGACTATCGTGTCTCGGAGGGCAGAGTAGCAGGCGGAGCATATGAGGCGAGGGTAGTGGTTGTCTTCCTCATGGACCTACCAAACATGGCGAAGGACTATGTCAAATTCAGGTCAGAACTTCAAGTAAGAAAAAGTTTAGGTCAAACCTTAATAGGCAAATATCTGTTAATGAGTATATCGAGGCGGTCACTGAGTTCCTGGGACAGTTGGCTGGGACCAAATATTGGGATAAAGGTGAGAGGAACAGCTTTGGTCCCCGTCCCACCACAGAAGCGGCAACAGTCAGCGTCCCGGAGTTCCTCCTTTGACAGGGCTAGGTCAGGCTCCATAGAGCTACGGGAAACGGGTTGAAGGGAGACCCAATGCTACGCCAAGCACTGTAATTCATAATAAAAGAAAAATATCTGTAATCTGTAGTGTAGGTAAGTGCGTGAACAGTTGCAAGTTGAGTACTCTTGTAAGATCACTCCAAGATCGTATTTAAAAAAATCATTTTATCCTAAAATCAATATTTCTATGGAATGGAGCATTAACTATACAAGTTACAAGTCAATTAAAATTGGAATAAACATGTTATACCTGCACCAATTGAATACAGGGCTATGGCTCAGTCTGAACTCTGTGCACGTCTTCAGCAACGTCTCCTGCTGTGTCCCTTTAATCCCAGTTTTGGCTACTTTAAAGGAACAACTTCAGTCGAATAAAAAAAAATTAATTGAACATTAAAAATGTAACATATCTCAAAAGTTTTATATAAATTAATTAAAAATTGTACTTAACTATTTAAATCGGATCCACAAAGTCATTTTTTGCACGAAATACAAACTTCTCCCGGCGCGTGGAAGCGCAGGTTATAGAGCTCACACATACTAGCCTTTTAATTGACACGAGGCGCGGCGCGAGTATCTTTATATGAACGAAGTCCCGGCGTTTTGTTAGTAGGCTTCTGCAGCGCCGACTTTTGAAGCCACGAAATTTCACAAAAATACACAAAGGTAAAAAAACTTTGAATCAGATAGGTGTGCAAATCGTAGTAATATTAAGCACACATTAACATCTCCTAAATACACATATACAGTTTCCATAGAGGATCACAAAGCAGGCCTGCTGCCGGAACCACAATTTGGACATTCCGGTCAAGGGTTACACGATCTACTGCACCTACGGGTTCTGCGACTGCCAAAAATGAATTCTAACTTGAAACGCCTTTTTGCTAGTACGTGATTGTGATTGCATTCCGTCCCGTCTTCCTGAACTTTCTGCAGTCTGCTTTCTCCACGTCAATCTCCTCGTTTTATAAGTTGTCATAGCCTTCCGGTGTACCTCCAAACATTAAACTGTGGTGACTGCTGACATGAGTGACTCACTCCAACGTTGACCTTCTAACACGAACTGAATCATCATCTCGCTTTTGTGAAAAAATTCGGCAAGGGACGAATCCCAAATACATTTGAAATAATTCATGTAAGGGTTCAGGCGCACCGGCCGGTAAATCTCGGGGGAAAATTGTCGGAATAACAAGAACTTCGGACTGAAGCTAATTTATTGAGAAAGAAAACGAGATAGGATTAATGACCTCAATACAATCTCACTATTCGTCCCCATCCTCCTCGTCCACACGGACTTGATACTGATCTTCTGGAGAGACTGGACTATACTCAACATTATCTTCGTTTAAGATGCCCTCTTCTTCCTCAACGTCTTCCTCACACACATCATCCTCGACCTCCTCCTCACCTTCCACCATGCCCCCAGCGTACACCTCCTCCACACTGCAAATAAAAACAATTAAAACGTGTGGAAAAATTCAATCTCCGGAATTTCGAATAAAGACAAGCCAGGCACGACGCTAAAGCAACCTACCTTTCCACCTCGATTTCATCAGCATGGAACCCCAAATAGTACTGGAGCGGACTGGCCCACAAGTCATACTTAAGCACCTACAGGAGTAACATTATACGTTGGACTATTCATCATTCGTACGCCGAACGTCCTCTCATTATCATTATACGCATTATTAAGTGTTGGACTTACCTCAGCCATGCTATCAGAGGCCGGGTCAGTATGATCGGACAGCCAAGTGAAGAACTTGAACTTCCGCTTCTTGCGCTTGGTCAGGTCCATCCCTTCCTTCCACTGAACCACAGTGCTAGTTGACACCGGCTCCTCTTCCAGATGAAACTCCTTGACCAACAGTTGGTTCTCGAAGAATGGGTTCTTGTCGAAGTAGAACTTAATCCTGCAGGTCCAAAGTTCAACATGCAACTTGTATTCTTTTCGGCATTTTCTGTATCATCTATTTGTTTGGCACTAACTATATACTAGCACTAACCTAAAGCCCGATTTGATGTTTTCAAAGTCCTCAACTTCCAGCCTGATGAGGAAATGGAGGCAGTCATCTTCTTCCTCATCAATTAATTTTCTAATTTCTGGATGGTTCTGCAACTGCATAATGATTAAGTTCAAAGATATCATATAGCAAGGCACCTAAAAACTGAGTACAGCAATAAGAACTCCAAGCTCAACTCAAGAATTTGAAGTGTTCCTTACAGCACGGAGCCAGAAATGAGGAATCCTTTCAATGATCCCACTCCGACGTTCAAGGTGTGGCTTCCGCATCTTCTCGTACTTTTGTTCGATTTGGAGCACCTCCTCCGCTCCCTTCTCGTTCAGAACATCAACATCGTTATGGATTTCCTCAATTTCCGCGACAGCTTGCCTATTTTCAGGATCCCCCAGCTCCTCATCTTCCTCTTCCTCACCTTCGGAGCGTGAGCCGAGTGACTCGTCGTCGGCCTCAGCTTCCAACTTCTGCATCTTCCGTGGTGTGGGACCACTCCCGCCTGTCGGACCACGATCAGTCATCCCGGACTCGATTGATTACTCAAGGGGGTCAGGCGGGTTCCACGACGTTAGCTCCTGTGAATCACAATAAGACAGGCATTTGTTTTGTAGTATATTACATTACGTATCGGAAAATGCAAATAACGTAATTGAATTATACCAAACGATCTCCTACTTTTTGTACAGTCACAGTGTCATAAATCATTGACTAGAGAGAGTATGATATATGACATGGGAATGTATCATGCGGCAAAGCGCATGCATGGCCGTGTCATGGATCATGGAATGACTTGAGTTTAAAGCATAGTGAAAGGCTTAACAGGAAATGCAAGGTAATTTTGGGGTCGATAAATCAAATACATTATGACCAGTGTACAGTAAAAAAATGGGCACTGACATGGGCTGTAAATACAATAGATGGATACTATAACCTCTGACCTATGCTCACTATGAACCTCGTATCACCTGTTGGCTGCTTTAGTGAACACAAGAAACAATTATTAAAAAATTAAAACTAAAAAAAAACTACCACGTCAACAGGTAACGCGTCTCCCGCCGAGCCGTTTAAATCCTGCCATATGCGTACATGCCGAGTCCCATAGTCCCAGTTTCCCCGAGCCTCTAAATGCCTTAACAAATTGCCCTGCCAAAATGCCTTAAAAGGCACAAGGCACCCATCTGAATTCGACCTCTAAAGCGTTCTATATCTTTGGTGAAAAGTAAGGATTCCGCTTCTCGGAACCCGAAAATTGTCCAACCCATAAAATGCGGACTTTATTAATCAATGAGTTTAATTAGTGCTTTTGAGAGCAAATTCCGTCAAAGTTGGCTTATTCTTGTACTTTCATTTTCCATTCATAATTAATGTTGTAATTTGGGAATCTTGCTAATAATGCCTTTGCAGCAAACGTGTGCCAAATGTACAAAATCTTGGATAACAACATTCAGTCATTATACTCATAGTTAAAACTTAAATGCACTTCTTTTAACTTCTTCATAAGCACTTCCTTTAGAATTACGTATTATCAGCATTTACTGACAACTGCATAAGCTACATGCATACATATAGAATAAACAAGTGAATGACAGCTTTATCTAATCTAACGTAGTAGTACCAGTAGTATACCTTTACGTCTAAGACATATGACAGAAAAGACATTGCGTCGGTGTGCATTCCTATAAATAAGTGTCATCATTTTATTTCTATGTATGGGTTACAACAACTGTATCTTTGTCCTTCGAGGACCTAATAGTGCTGAGTGGCTGGACTGACTAAGGATGAAAAGTTCCTTCAATAAGTTGGACGAGCACGAAAAATGATAAGAAGGGGAAGGATGAGCCTAAAGTAATAATTCCATATCAAATGTCGGAGCCTAGCTCTTCCGTAGGTGTGTGTGTACGTGCCCAACAGAAGGGGATCAGAGCTCAAGGCTGAGATTATGTAATAGAATTAGTCCAGGAGCAGAAGACAGGCTGGACAGTCTTGAGCAGACAGGAGTGTCAAGTGTCAGGCCCTATAATGTCATCCTGGGAACGGCTCGAAGACAACGAGGAGCTGCTTTCAGACTCCGCTTCCGGTCGGAGTCCCCGCCGACCTTTGGTCATCACAGTGGGAGCGCTCATTGCAGTGCTCCTCCTCGCTGCCCTCACTGCCAGCCTCATCCTGACACGGGGCCGGGGTCAGGGTGCGCTGCATGGTCTCCACCTAGAGTCGACCACTCCCTTCATTGACCCCTGGCTTGAGGATGGGCCGAACACTACGTTGTCATGGAAGAGCCTTGACCCGCCCGAGTTCGCACCGGTCTTCGCTGAAGTCGAGGCCCTGCTCTCCCTCTTTGACACGACGAGGACCAATGACCTGAGCGAGCCCGTCCGAGTCACTGTCTACTACTCGGTCCTCAGTCTGACTTCCCGGGAATTTCTCGTTCATTCCTTCTTCCCGACGCTGAGGAAGCTGGGCCAACTCGTCGAGCCCCGGTTCGTGCCCTACGGGAACATGAACTTGACCTCTGGGCGGATGACCTGTGAGCACGGGCACGACGAGTGTGAGGGGAACCTTGTCCACGCCTGCGCCTTAAGGGTCCTGGGATCAAGGCCAGGACCCCTCCTCGCCCTCCTCAGCTGCATGCTCAATGACCTGAGCATGAGCAACAAGGCGGCAGATGACCTAGGGGTCAAGTGCTCCACCTACGTTGGGACGGATTGGGCTCCAATCCAAAAGTGCAGGGATGACGGGGAAGGGCTCCTAGAGCTCGGCAAGTACGGCGAGTTGACGGGAAGGCTCTCGGAGGACCGACCACTCAAGCTTCCAGTCGTAAAAGTTCAGGGCTTCGAGGGGGCAGAGGTCAAGGAGGACTTTCTCGGGTTCATGTGCAGCCGGGCCCTGATCAGTGACCCAAAACCAAGTGCGTGCAAGAATTAGTGTAGTTATTAGTCCATTTTATTACCATTACATTTACGTCAGTCCATGTAAATACTTAAGCGAAAACTAATGCGATAAATGCGAGCTGACCTTTGTCCTAGCCTACTCGGAACTTAATAAAAAGGTTAACGGTTTCCTCGTAGAGCGTAAAAGTGAGGGCGGAGGTAACGGTTGCTTTGACGAGGCTAGGGCCGATCCCCTTGTACATACCGCGAAGGCCCTCGTCTACGGCTGTCCTTTTGAGGCAGTCAAAGAGGCCAGAGTACTTGGCAACCTACAAAGAAAGCGCATGTCAGAATCAGGAGCCTGCACTGAAAGACACAATCAGCGCCTTTGTATACCCGTCCAAACTGTAATCGAGCCTGCTCAAATCCTTGAACTTGTAACCGCTTCTTGGCAAGGTCGAGAGGATAGACGACTGTTTTGGCCACCAGGCCGGCCAGCGAACCGCAAAGAGCGCTTCCGGCCAGCGGCAGCTTACTCCGCCGCTCTGTAAACATCAAACGAGAATCATACGCATTAAATTGATAAGCTAGGTTAATAGCAGAGTTGCTGGGCGGGATTGAGAACTACTCTCGTTAATACATACTTGTGTTAAGTTAGCCTAACTTAAGAAGGCCCAAGGTTCACGCACCTTCCTTAAGTAAAATCCAATAGGCCTCTGAGAAGAGTCGGAAGGAGGCAAATTGGACCCCAGTTTGAGGCATTATGAGGATGAGACTCGGGGCCAGGCCCTTGTAGAGCGAGAAGAAGCCTTCGTTTCGGATCATGGACACGCAGGCATGGACTGGGCCCTTGTACATCTTTATGAACAGACATAATAAGCCACATTAAAATTGCATCTCATTCAGAGCCTTAAGGCTTACTTTAGGTTCCCCCTGTCCCACGAGGCGGGTCCGGACGGTGTCACAAGGCATTGAGAAGATGGTCCCCATGGCCCCGCTAACGGAGCCGCAGAGGAAGTTCGTGACTGGGACCTGGGACTCTGTGACGTAGAAGTGGACCATTTTGGTGAGGAACTCGAAGGTGCCGAACTGAAAGAAGAACACAAAAACTCATGCTTTCCTGCGTCTGGTGTTGACGGGCAGAAAACAAAGAAAGAGATGCCCAATTATTCATAGTCTCCAATCCTGGCAGGCTATGACAATGACATGTAGGGGAGAGGGACTTTTTGCAAGGATTGGCCGGTTCCCTGCTGCCCACCTAATTGGTCCCAGGCTCGGGACTCATTAAAGGCAGTAATGAGTTCTTAGCTCCAAGCTACAATTCAATCTTTGTCTCGAAATTAACATCTCACTTACAAAATTCGTAGAAACATTTGTACATAATACATACAATACAACATACAGATATCAAAATCAAACCATGTAAAATAGGAAAAGTCATACAGAGAGTATAGCATTCAGCAAAACCGACCAAGTTTCACAACCCGGCTTTTCGGTTCAGGACCGGATGTAGAAAGCCGTTAACGTTAGCCGCTGCCAAGAGCCAGTGAATCAAATCAAGTACATGTAAATGGATGGAGCAAAAATTTATTTAGGCCTGAAAGAAGTTCAGGGGCACTTATTTGGGCTTAGATTTGCGATCTCATTTCCGCAAAATAACCCTCTTTTTTGCGTGCAAAAAAGGATTGTCACGAACTAAGTAGAGCCTGCCACCTGTGCAAGTCCATAGACCCCAGAGAGGGCCTGGGCAGGTACATGGCCCTTCCAGAGAGCCCGGTAGGACTCCTCACGGAGGATCCGCACCGCGGCCTGCCGCATGTTCCAGTAGTAATGCTGATCGGCCGGCTTCAAGGGCTCATGCTGGAGCTGGGGACGTCAATTAACTCCAATTAACATTCATGATTAAAGCAATACCGCACTTTCATAAGACGTCAATGAAATCAGTACAATACCTGAAACCGAATTTTGAGAACGTCTAGTGGCTGGGACAGGAATCGGGTCACGGCTCCGCTCAGGACGCCCGCCACCCCGTACCAGACCTCTGACAGCTGAGCCTCTTTGGTCTGGTCATACCCAACCATGGTCGGAGGTCACGAGTCAGGTCCCCTTGGCCTGCCCCAAGTCAGATTCGTATCTAATAAAAATTGAAATAAATGACAGCATCAGATTCGACATTGCAAATTAAAGGTCGAAAAAATGTGTAAAATTCTGCTTATTTAAATTGCAATTTTAAACGCAATGTAATCGGCCATTTTTCTCATAATACCTATACTTAATGCACTTTGCAAAATGCAGGCAGAGTACAAAGTACGGTATGTACTTAATTCGATTTCGAGTAAGTATTACCTGTACAGGTATTTAGATTAGCACTAGGGATTGACAGGCTCATGGTTCATTTAAATTATACTGCACAAAACTTCATCCGGCAATTGCAGGAGAGAAAACAAACAAGGGGATCCCAAAGCCAAAATGGGAAGGCGTGGTCAGGCTATTATGCTCATCTTGAGATGGATCCCCACCCTAATTATCCTGTCACGCCGAAGAAAGATGAGGCATGAATTATTGTTCTGCGGGTCCATGTTCCTAAGCAGGGTGCATATCCCGAATCAGAGAGATAGGGATCTGCAAGATAGATGTAAGATGGGACCATTTAGCTCTTTATTTAAGACCTTGTACATACATTGTGCATGTATTTAAATCAGAGGCAGAGATAGGACATTCCATTAAGCTTGGTTGAGGTTAAGGTTAAGGCAAAGAGCTGAGAGGTCAATGGCAAGCCCTCGTCCTCCGTTCTCATGTTTATGCAAATTCGGCCGGGGCTCATTCTATTATTATTTGCACGACAGTAGTGGCAGGTGAGTACAAACAATAGGAACAGTGTGTATATCTATGTACAATACACGTGTATCGGGTTTCTGGAATTACCACTTTGGCTTCCGAAATGCCCCAGGCTGTGCTGTGCTAATTGCTAACTCCACAAGAATTAGAGACAGGACACCGCGATCGCGAGCAAGAATTAGGTACCTAGTGCGCATCAATTTCTGGCATGCATCACTGCACTGGGCAAAACTGCATCAAAGACAGTCAATTCTTAATAAATCGCGAATGCCCCAATATCTACATATTTAAAAAATGCTACGCAAATAATGTACAATAATTATGTATGCATTATTGTATTGCATAAGTACTATTGTAGCCTTGTTATGCTAAAATCTGCATATATTTTTGCATAAATAACTATGTAATAAGTAATAATATTGTTGCATGCAAAAGATTTCAGCATAAAGCATATAAACCCATATTAGGGTAAGTTACTGCTGTTTCGTAGGATTACGTTAGATAAGGTTAGGTCTGGACTATAAAAAAAATCTCAAAGTTTGTAGTACTTCCGTCAATTAGTTTTACTTCTTTTCTTACGCTAAAATCATATTTTTGAACAGGTATAAAATATGTACAAGCCGTTTGGAATCTGACCACTCCCAACAACACTATGAACGCCCAATCGTAGCTTAATTTATGATTCCTGATTCTTGTATGCCTTCTTGGCCAGGCCAAGAAAAGACGGGCACGGCCCTGGCTTGTAGATACCTTCAGTTCGCTCACTGAAGTGGACAGAATAGGAAGACCAACATTGTTGGCCGTGTAAAGTGAAAACAGGTCCCCCATTAGTTTCACTCTCATCTTCAGTTCGACAAATAGGTAAGACACAAGCTACAACAATAGTGAAACATAGCGCAGGTATGGC
>JAQFZY010002236.1:0-12386 GCA_034696285.1 Hypogastrura burkilli
ATAAATAAATAAAGAAATAAAGAAAGAAAGAAAGAAAGAAATATATATAGCCGGACCTAGCGCTATTATATATATAACTGTGCTGCTATGGTCATGGTCATTCAGAGGTGGCTGATCCCAAAAAAAAAATCGACAGTTCGACCTTATCCGGTAAGGTTCTGTCACAACTCACTTCCGTGTTCCATATCCATAGTTGCTCTTAACAATCGAAATTAAATACCTTCCTTTATGTCCTCAACTCCCGACTTGAAAGTCGAACTAGTAAAGCCAGCCCTACTCTTTCACAAGATTTCAATTTCAAATACCAATAACGAATACCAACAGGCACTTAAAGTTGCGGACGATAATAGATACGGGTTGAAGAGACCGAACCAGTATCTTGTATTTTTTTTTAAATAAAACGGTATCACATTTTCAATCAAAACAGTTGTTTTTATACGAGCATATTTTTATTCAACTGGTTATTTAGCAAATAAATAATGTTAAACAATTTCTTGTACGTATAATATTTTAATATTTGTATGGAATACATATTTAGCTATCTTAATACGTAATATACAATAATGATTTAATAACTTTTTTCCATTCAGAAAATTAATAATAATTAGAAGAACTGACAGGTGGCAGAGTACAAGCACAATAATACCTGAAGAATGGAACAACCCATTGTCAAGGGTTAAAGCAGAGGGGAAAAGCATTTCCTTATAGGTCCTGTGATATAGGATACCATGTCAAGTTATATTAGGTAATACGGGTACTGAAAAATATACCAACTTAACATAAATATAAAGAATAATCTTAGCATGTCGTATTAGTATATATAGTAATGCTTCATGCCGAACAGAAATTGGTAGGTGAACGTACAGGTAGCGGAGTAACTCACAAACTACTCACCCAATTTTAAATGGGCAACGAACTCCCGTTAGGTCATGTGATGTATAACATTTCATAGTGGTTAAAATTCAAAAATATAACTAAATAAAATAAATATAAAGAATAATACCGCGAAAACACAAAGACTCGACTCAAAATGATAACTTTATCATGGTAAATACGTAAGAGTTTTATCTCGAATCTCGAGCAGGGTCAGGGTTAACTTTAAACTAATAGTCTTCAATTTTGTTTCTCCTATACAGAGTACTATAGTACACGAATTATACACGCATATTTGAAAATTTGTACCGAAAACGATCCTCACTCCCTACTGTTTCCACCTTAAGAGAGCGTTTTTGGTTATTGTTTATTGTTAAGTGAAATCTCGTTGTTTTCAGATGGTCAGTTGTTACTATTTACACAATTAGTCCATCATTTTGCTCTTCTTCATGCCCATGGATGTCCGCGCATCACCGGCACGCTTCATGCCCTTTGCGGGTTGAAATGATGGGAATGCGGTGTCTACAAATGGAACATATAACACTCTTGATAAAAATCCACATCTCGAATTAGTATCGCATGTAATTTACTATCGGCCTACCTTGGAGCCACCTAACTTGAGTAGCGGGTCCATATCCTTTCTCATTCTTTGCTGCAATGCGGAAAATGATTGCCGGCTTTGTAGATGTATCCACTTGTGCGTTTTGCAATGAACCATTGGGTACGGTGCACTGGTTGGAAGGCCCACAGTAAACACGATGGAAAGACAGATTTCCAGGCAAGACTTTAGTCTCAAACTGTCGCCGAAGAATTTAAAAGGTTAATTTGAATGAAAAATACTTTAAGAACTAAATAAATTAGGACTGTTTACCATTTGCTGGGAGGAATGCGGCATTCCCTTAACCGCCAAGTAAACTGAGTACTCTTGGATATCGCCGTATGAGTTCTGCGGTGGCTCCCATGAAATAAGAGCACCGTCAACAGCCTTGGAGATTTTTATTGAGCATGGGGCTCCAGGGAAGCCAGGTAAGCAGGTCTTGAAGGCTGACACCTCGCTCCAGGGTCCCCGTCCACATGAGTTGATCCTGACAATGTATAAAATATTCTAACTATTATAAAATTACTCCAAGGTTTGGTCTGTCAGATTGATCCTGATCGCAATTCTC
This sequence comes from Hypogastrura burkilli, assembly GCA_034696285.1. Taxonomy (NCBI): domain Eukaryota; kingdom Metazoa; phylum Arthropoda; class Collembola; order Poduromorpha; family Hypogastruridae; genus Hypogastrura; species Hypogastrura burkilli. The sequence goes on from JAQFZY010002236.1 coordinate 2,040, forward strand.
AACCTAAACCCACCAAATTCATCGAGTAAAAAGTTATGCCTAATACAAAGGTCAAGTTTGAAAATAGGATTTTTAGGGTCAAGGGGTCAGGACCTTAAGGGCCAAAAACATTTCCCCTAGCAACGGATTTTTTAGACTTTTGTTGAAACCTAACTCTAAGTGGTCCAGGTCTCGGCACCGTCACACCCTGCAAGTGTTAATTTCTCTGAACAGATTGCCCGGTTTTGAAGGTTTGTGTCGGGTGATCTTGGGTGGATTTTAGTCTGACCCAAACCCAAACCTTATAGCAGAAGTGGATATATCCAAGCAAATTCAAATAGATTGAAACCGTGCCGCCTGTAATATTTTACGGCGCAGGAGTTAATGCAATATGGCATTTTAGCCTATTTCAAGATGAGCTATTGCACTACAGAAACGTTTTAAGCGATAACGAGGGTAAGGAGCAAAGTCCGATACGATGGATTGCATTTTACACTGCTGTTAGTACTTATTACTAGACACAAGACACAATCGATGCTGGTTTACTTAGGACTCGGATTTGGGTTTACTTAGGTTTGTACAGTCGCTTGAATCGGAACCGTAGGCATAAGTAATTGTAGGCGACAGCACGTTATTCGCTGGGGTACCTACATATAAAGTTTAGGTATCGTTAGCATAGTCTTTTTGTGTGCTAAAATCTTCATCATAAAATAATATTTTTACTTGATTAGTGTCCTATCAGAAATCAGAGCTCTGGGATAAACATAATTTCATAATAACCCATTTGATAGCATAACCGTGCATAACCAAATAGCGGAGAGAGAAAATAATGTGAAATTTCATTTATAACGCTGCAGGAAAAATTGCAAGATAAAAGTAACGACCTCGCCTTCGGCTCGTTTCTTATACTTGCGCACGCGGCTCCGCCGCTTAGCGGACTTGGCTCTACGTTTGGAACTAATTAGAACAAACATTTTCTTTAGCGAACAACTCTATTACTTAACTCTGCAAATGGTTTGATGTTAGCAAGTCATGTCACAGAAACAAAGTAACTCCGAACTGTTATGCTAGACGCTGCAGGTTCTTTAATACCTTCTATTTCTGTCTGTTTCCTAAATATTATCTGCAGCGTCTAGCATAACAGTTCGTAAGTATTTTGTTTCTGTGACATGGCTTGCTAACATCACACAATTTGTAGAGTTATTAAGTAATCGAGTTATTTAATAAAGAAAACATTTGTTGTAATTAGTTCCAAACGTAGATCCAAGCCCGCTAAGCGGCGGAGCCGCGTGCGCAAGCATAAGACACGAGCCGAAGGCGAGGTCGTTACTTGTCAGATTTATTATTAAACTATTATTATTATCTTGAAATCTATAAACCTTTAATTAAATTGTATTACTTCTGATTGCATGTAGAGTGGGGTATTTGTGAACGATATTTGATTTGACCAACTTTGCTGAATTACAGTGAAGAATCTATTCGTTCTAGAAAGTTCCAGTTTTTTATTTATATTCTTGAAACAATTCACTACAATTTTGATGCATTTTGAAAATCCATAATTAACGTATTACAATTAAAAAAACGGTTTAAAAAAAAGACACCGAATTTACACTTTGCCGATTTTGGGGGGTAAATGTAAATCCACCTGACATCCTGTATTAAAATATTTACGTCAAAAAGTGGGGCAAATGTGACTACCTGGAACACTTGGCTTTCAAATTCCGTTGGAATTTGTTAAAAATTCCGAAGGGGCTATGAAGTTTTGCTTGCTTTTATTCCAAGTCTAATGATTCCAACAAAATCACGGTTTTGAAAAACATAATTATATGAATCAAAACCGTCAAAAATTAGGATTATTTCAGCTGTCCCAAAATCGCCACCATATTATGTTTACAAATCTATTTTAGTTTTCAAAAATTTGATAAAGCTTTTGAGTTAAATACATCCATATTTGTCGTTATTTACATCTAGTGTGGAATAAGATCCGGATCCGGTCCGAAGCCGAATCTGAAGCACTCTAGTTCTGATACTTGTTTTAACATAAGTACTTTCAATGGATTCCTACTTCTTTCTTAATCAATTACAGCGGATCAACGGACTCATTGGAACAGGAAGAACGAGTTAGTACGGAAATAGCATGTAATTGAATAGAATTTAAATAGTACTGATAACGTCTGCTAAATAAACAACAAAATTCGAATATAATCATTAAATCATCAAACATGGGAAGAAAGAGCATGCAGACTTACGCCGCCACCCGGAATTTGTAAGCTGTCCCAGGCTGTAAGTCCAGCCTCTTCTTAACAAACTCCAAGTCTTTGGAAACATCAGTGTCGGGCTTGAGCGTAGACAACTTCTCCGACGTATTGTAATAGTGCTTAACAATGAGGGAGGTGTTTTTCATGTAGGCAACGTCCATCCAGCCCTCCTTATGATCATCACCGGCCGCGATCACGTTGGGATTGGCATAAGACTCTCCGTTGAGGCTAGGTTCGGGTGGGACGCCCTGAGCGGAAGGAGCTACGGGGAGAGGGTTGGCTTGTGGTAATGAAGAGCTTGCGCTGCTCTGGGACCTGGCCGAGCTGACCGCTGATGAGGCAAGAATGCTAAGAAGGTCGCTCTCACTCCCCCCAAAGAGATCCTTACTGACCGGTGGGTTGAGTTGATCCCCGATATTGGAGCTCGTGTCAGGGGCTCCAGGAACATTCTTGTCTTCTATGGTAATTAGTGGTGGGTCGTTGTTCGTTTCCACCTTTATCTCATCCAGCACTTTGATTTCGTGTTGCGGTATCATGTCTAATACTTTTTCTGCCTCATGGTCGACTTCATCAGCTGTGTTCATTTCTATTTTAATAACCGCATCGGCAGGTTCATTCGAGGCCAGCCCTGTCTCAACAGCAGCAGCTTCATGTGAGGTCAGCCCTGTCTCAACAGGAACACCTTCGACAGCAGTGCCACCAGCTTCTTTCCCTCCCACATTCTCAGGCAAGCCTCCAAGCGGAAGGTCAGCTTGATCAGCTGTGTCGATATTAATTTTATTACCTTCATCAGCAGCGTCACCTAAGACCACTCCTGCCTCAGCAACGGCACGTTCGCCAGCAGTTTCACCTGAAGGCCCTCCTGCCTCAACGACCTCTCCTTCAACAGCAGCGTCACCGGTAGCCAATCCTCGCTCAGACACCACTCCTTCGACAGCAGCGTCACCTGAAGCCAGTCCCGTCTCAGCAGGGTCAGCTGAAGTCACTCCTGTCTTAGCAGGAACACCTTCGACATAATCATCCTCTTCTTCCATTCCTTCATTCTTTAGCTGACCTCCGAGCTGAAGGTCGGCCTGACCCGCGGCACCTAGATCCCCAGTAGTAAGTGAGTCAACATAGTCACCTTCAGCGACTCCTGCATCACCAGCAACATCTAAAGCAATGTCGTTCTCGTCCTTTGGTTCAACCTCCGGTTGAACTTCGGCGGAAATGAAAGGTTCATCCAAGGGTTCTGAAAATTTCGGTCGAGTTAGAAGAATTCCGATGTTTGAATTAATCGTTAGATAGTTGAAATTTCTATGTAGATATTTGTTTATACTGAGCTTCCTAGCTGGATAATCAAGTAAAAAAAAGACAGATATCGGAGGTCCGAAAAGGAAGTCCGAAAAGCTTTGAAATGAAACATTTCATTGCTCAGTAAATTATATTAGAGCAATAAACAATACTATTCTTTCCGATTAGCGCAAGACATTTTCGAAAGTGTAAGGGCATAATTTAGTCGCTTGGGATCAAAAGGTGCACACATAATTAATGCAAATGTTGAGTTGAGGTATTTTCGCAGCCTCACATGGTTCCTGTTGTAAACTTGCTTGTTAGTTTCGGTTAACAGGACGGTGTCGCCGCTAACACAGTAACGAATGAAGTTTTGAATGTTGCATTTTGGAGAACTAAGTATTTACTTCTACTTCTCATTAGTTACACTTTCATAGGAATATGTGTATGTCATGTTTTTGTTTCTTTTGTTCATTGGTTTATAAGCCCATACACGTGAAGCGTTTTATTTTTCAAAGGACAAGGGATTGACCAGTATGAAGCGCATACTTAGGTCCTTGGTCCACGATAGGAGTTAATATTAGTACTGCCCCAAAAGTTTTGACCTAAGCCTAAAAAATAATTGCAAATTAACGCAACGTTGGACGCAACATATTTAATCGGTTTATACGGGATTGATACTCGATACCCGACTTGGGTCATATTGCTTGGTTAGAAACAAGATTTGTTAATTGTAGTTTTTTCAGGCTAAAGTCACAAATCTGAGTGTTTCGAAAGTTTAAAGTACGTTTTTTATGTTAGCTACTTTTTAATGTAGTTTTATATAACGCTTCAAGTCGATCGATTTTACATACAACTGATGCGACTTTGCGTTATGTAATTTGAGTTTACATTTACATACAGAGGGTCAGGCAGTTTTATTCAATCACTTTAAATTAGTCAACTACATAGCTAAGACGACGACGATGGATCCTGCGAGTTGGTTCAACGTGTAGACCATTTCAATGTGCACACTTACGTAACCTCACTTTCCACTCAGCAAACAGTTTTCTGACTCTTTCCGGCGTAACCCTAGACACTCATCAAAAACCATTTTCCAAAATCAACAAAAATTTGAGAGGTCGTCGGCGGAAAAGCCGCTGTTACAGGTACCCAAAACCAAAAAAATCCATGGGACTGATGTCAGGAGACTTGACTGGTATTTACTTGTTGGGGATGATCGTTATCCCCCATCTTGACTTAAGGTCAGCTGCGTAAGCGGCGGTTTCCTTCGATGTGCGAGGCCAAAAGTTTAGCTTTCTGATGTGATTCGGGGTCAAGGCGTGGTATCGGGTCTTATTACACATGGCCGTGGCTAAATCTTCTTTAATTATTCGCCCAAGGGTTCGAGGACTGACCTTCAGCAGTTTTGCCATCTGGTTCAGGCTAAAAGGGCTGCCTTTCGAGGTCAAGGCTGGTACCTTCTTAAGCAGCCGTTTTGGCCTCAAAGGCCTTTGTTGGTATTTAGGGGTCACAGGCACGTTTTCGGTAGCAGATTTTCTTCTACTCGCCTTCTATTCAATCTATGAGATATTGTTGACTGACTGATATTGTGACCCTTGACCTTAAGCCGGTTTTTGATGGCTCACTGGCTGTACTTTACTTCGGAAAAAACTTTGACGATGCCCTCAACATCAGGGTAGAATTTCTTCGGCATGATGACAGATATGTGGACGGTTTCTTGAGGTGGGATATAATAGTGTATTATGATATTCTCCCCTTGAAAGTGAGTCTCAAAACTTATTATGGACGGGTTTAGGATAATAGCAAAAGTGATTGAATAAGGCTGCCTGACCCTCTAGATATATTACATTCTACGTATGACTAATGACCTTTGACCCCGTCACTCAAAATCAAGTTCATTTCCGCAAGGAGCCAAATGGTTCAAAAATCAATATTAATAAGTAGTACCATAAAATAATTCAAAAACACTCATGCCTCCAAGTTGGGTCACGGGGTGGCGGGGTCAAAGTTCATTGGACATACAGCGACAAGTGATATATCGTTGGAAAGCTTATTGAATGGAGATTTCGAAAATGTATAACACTTGACTATTTTGACCTAAAATGTGACCACAGGAATTGAAATAGTGTTTTTTATTCGACTTTCGCCCACTTCAAAAATCAGTATTACCATGAAGGCATGGTTTTTTACTAATGTTATTATATGGGTTATAGTACTAGTACTTAGTACTATTATTTGCACCATGTAGCTACTTGCGTAAATGATTTTGACTTTTTGGCATACTTCACTTCAAAAATATTTTTAAGTGTACTACAGTGGTGGTATATGAGGGTCATATTACGCGATCAAGTACTACCACCTAGAACAATCATATAAGTACACGAACATAGACACCAATTTGTTTCCATATAACAAAAAAAAAGTTTTGGGTGACAGCCTTTGACGAATTTTTTGGGTACCTTACGCATGCGCAATGGAACCCAAAAAGTGTGTTCTAGGATCAGAGTACGGTCTAGTATAATGTACGATACATTTAAATCGGATGGCCAGTTAGCCCAAAATCGAAATTTTTCTAGTAAATCCCGTAAGGTCCTTTAAATACTTACGTGTATCAGCGTCATCATCATAATTATCATCATCCGCGGCTACTTCTGATTCGTGGAATGGCTCAGAAAAAATTTCGCCAGTTCCTGATTGAGCAACTGCTCCTGCCACGGCAACTCCTGATTCAGCAGCGACTCCAGCCTCAGCAGCATCACCTTCTTTCTTCGATTCTTCCTTCTCTGGCTGGCCCCCTTTGAGCCCCATACCTAGTGGACTCTTCCATAAAAATGACAATTTACCCCCCGGACCCCGTATTGCGTACGTAGAGGAGCCCCCCTTCAAGAAACCGCCTATGAAGGAGCCCCCTCTTAATCCACCCAGCTCAGCCCCATTGATGGCACCCTCTGGAACATATGGAACATATCATTATAATATTAATGTTGTTCGCACGGCAGATGTACGAAAAAGGCGTCACGGTAATATATGAGCAGCCCATAACCCATTACCTGCATTAGGTAAAATTCCATCAGCAGGAATGACATCGCCAGCCACAACCGCATTTTTTAGTTCACCAGCTTGGCCCGTGGAATCCCCTACAAATACAGCCACCCAAACACGGAAAAAATTTGTTAAAATTCATCAATATCTAATTTTTTTTTAAATACATCTAATAGAGCCACAGAACTAGCTAGTATGAAAAGCTGGTTCAATACATCAATATTACTCCTACGTGATCTCCTACCTGCTGTGTAGGAAGTTGGAGTGTCCGTGCCCATCAGAGCATCAGCCTCTTCATGAGTAAAAGTAGGGAAATTTCCTAAATTGCTAACACCCAATGCGTCAGCCTCCTTTTGATTAACTTCTGATAACGTGTCTGCAACACTTTGTTCGTTCGACTCCAATAGTCCAGCTTCGGCTGCAAGTGCTGCCAATGCGGCATCTGTTGTGGCCGGTCCTTCTGTACCGTCAGTATAACGATTAGTGCCGAACTATTCGTAGGAATATTTGTAAGAGTAGTAGGAAATTCACGTGACAACAGCGCTTACGTAGGGGCGAAGATCGAACGACAGAGCTTATAGTCTGAGGGGTCTTAACGGCAGCTGAACTCCCAACAACAACAAACTTTTGCGGCGTGGTGGGTGGGGTTGGGGTTGGGGTACCGCCTTGCTCCTGCACCAGAAGGAACAAGAATTATTCTTCACCCATAGTTGATACATAACCTCTTCGGCTGAATATTTTAGAATAGAGCCGTACTTTGAAATATTTATGAGTGACGAATGTAACCTAGAGGGAAGCGTTAAATATATCGGACCAAAGCAGAGACAAGACAGGACATATTACACAAAACTAGATTCCTTTTAGAACAAGTGCAAATTCAGACGAAAGCTTGCTTAAGCAATGAATTCAAGTACGTAAATCAACTACACTCCAGCTTCACTACCAACTATGGACTTACTTTAGTATATGTAGGTTGTCTGTATCGCTGAGTTACTGGAGTAATTATAACTTGCTTCCCAGCAATAGTCAAAGTTTGCTGAATTGACAGAAGAGAACGAACAGAATAAATTATCAGTAACAGAACAAAAGACTGAAAACGATGATTGGAAAATACACAACATGTATTGCGCCCCAGTCGTTTACATTTGTGCATTTTACATCAAATTAGTATACACTACATAGCCCACACAATCAATTAATTAGTAATGACGTAACCACCACACATACCGGTTGTCCTGGAACAGGCGGCGGAAGAACCCCAGCAGCAATAGTTACATACTGCCCTGTTGATGTTTGGTAAATCTGGTGGCCCGTCTTATTTGTTATAGGTACAACCGTTCGGGGAACAGCGGGGCGCGGCTGAGCGACATTTAACCCCATGGGTCTCTGCCCTTGAGGGCTGGAAACCATTACCATTCGAACTTGCTGCGGTGCTTGGCCTACAATTTTAGGAAGTGTATTAAGTAATTAAGTTCGTATCTATCGATTTACTGGTCGGAACTATTATTAGTAATGCTTAATATATTTCTACAATATTTAATTTCAATTTCCTCAACAATAATTTGACACATTCACGAGAATCCGTGCACATACGCCTAACTAAATCGTGAACTAAATCCCATATTCTCACCTTGAGCTCCTGAGGTACCAGCCGAAACATTTGCAACGAATTGGGGCCGCTGTGACTGCTGTGACATCACAACAAGTTGTCCAGGAGGTCGTCCAACAGTTGTGGAAGGCTTAGTTAGAACATAGGTTGGCTTACTACCAGAAGTAGCTAACGTTCCTATGGCTGAGCTGTTAACTACAATGCTTCCAGCAGGGACGCCTATTAAAAAAAGATATGCAAGAACAAGATCAAAATCAAAATCATATTTATTAAATACAAATACAATTCAAATACCTCTTCCTTGTCCGGAAATATTAGCTAGCTGGACAATTTGCTGACCTTGGGCCCCAACAAACTGCGCGTGTTCTATAAAACATTTTACATAATTAGTTAACTTTAATTTTTTTTTAATCTGTGCTGAGTTATGTAAGCGTCTTACTTCCACCTGGCCCGCTGACAAGCTTTAAGATTGTTGTTCCTCTTCCAGCTCCAGCCTGTTGTGGCAAAGCCATATTGCTAGTATAAACAGTTTTCCCTTGAAGAGCAACGTTCCCTTGCATATTAGCGGGTAGCTAGAAAGGCACATATATGGAAATTATCGTACATTATACCACTAACAATTCTGATTTATATTTCATGAAATAATTCACTTAGAACTAGGATTATAAAAAAAAAAAGTTTTTTATTTAAAGAGCATGTTTGTTTTTTTAAGTCATATTTTCAGTTATCTGCTACAAACCCGTCATATTTGTACAAACCCGTCATATTTGTATCTTTCCATCACGGCAATTCATTTCTCTCGATCATATTTTCACTTTTTTTGAAGGCATGAACTCTTTCGACGACTGAGAACACTGTCAATGCGTATACCCAAATAATGCCCTCAGCATGTACAGAAACCACTGGAAGCTAATCGGCCGCAGTATATGCGCTTTGTTCTGAACAACGATCTGGGATTATGCCTAGGATTGGATGCTTGATCTTTTTTTGGAATTCATAAGGTATAAACAAATCTTGTTAATCAGTTAGCTAGGTACAGTTTATAAATGGAAAGCTTATTTGATCATGAGTAATGGTAGGCACTAAGCACAGTGGCCAGCGTCTACTGTCGCCTTACCGTGCAATTAGGAACTCGGTTCAGACTGATGCTCATTCTTAACGCTCTGCTTTTATTTAATTCACTCGGAATGCTTTTTGCTTATAGATTCTCAATACATAGGATTGAAGCTTTTATACCTTCCATTACAACTTTACGAAACGTTGTTTAAATCCAGCAAAATAAATATACTACTAGTAGCGTAGATTCACACGGAAAGAACACTGCAGAAAAGTAGTTATGGTGGAGCTAAATTTAATTGAACATTGAATTGACACTTGTCCTTAGAGCAGTGTAAAACCTAATTATCCCGTAATAGCACAAACATACATTTTCCAAACCACGAAGCGTTGCGTATTCCTTTTCATGCAATTTTGGATTTTTTTCGTAACTCAACATACCGCCTAAAGCGAGACGATCCGCATTATTTCGTCAAAGTTAATAGAAGAAGAGCCCTATACCGTGATTTGCTAACTTAGTTCGATAGGAGAAAGGAAGAATCCCCACCTTTCAACCATAGGATCGCTCGCGCTTGAAACTTCTTTGTAAATGTACTCATCTGCGCACGCTGCGCTACTATACTGTACTCGCGGTGGTGCAGCGTGAAGCGGAGAGTAGGAAATCATGATTTCTCTACAATTCGGAGTATAACTGCTAAGAAAACAATATAACTGATGCTGTACTCCGTTGAAAAAACGTTATGTCATACGGTTATGAATTTTGAGGACAGTTTTGTAAAAGAAGGACGATCCTTGCAAAAGGAGGACTGTCCTTCACAAAAGAGGACGGTTGGTCGCCCTGATCTATTTACTTCTTTTTTTTTTAGACTGTTGTTTTTGTTTAAAATCGCTTTTTATTTTATTCATGCACAATGATTTCGAAAGTAGTGGTGTGGGAACATCAAGTGAAAGGTATTTAAAGTATACTGACCTTAGCTTTATATTTATGGCCGAACGAAGTGAGGACATTTTGAGTTATTAAACCCCCCCCGTTCTGTCCGTCCCATTTTTTAATATTTTTGACTTTTTTTCAAGATTCTACATGTTAATTTACATGCTCTTTTCTGATTTTTGTATTTTCAAAGTCCC
>JAQFZY010002237.1:0-12386 GCA_034696285.1 Hypogastrura burkilli
CAAAGTCAGCACTTGAGACTTTTAGCAAATTAGCAGGTCAAAAGTGTATTATTAGTGGAGACGTTAAATGTAGGCCTTTTTCAAAAACTACGAGAAATCGGTATTTATCGGTTTTCCCGGTAGCAGGCACTTTGTATCAAAAATCTGACTTCAGATTCGGATTCTACGCCCGAAAAATACATATGAATCAAATAATATTGGCCATTTTCAAAATTCAATTTTCAAAACAAAAATTTTGAGAAGGAGAAATAAGTAAGAACGGATGACCAGCAGCCAGAGATACCTACCTTAATTGTCCATTCTAAGCGTATATATATTGTCGGTAGGATGACTGGACCCTAATCAAATGGGGGGCACGGGGGCTCCTCTGTGGTAAAGGTAACAGGTATAGGGAAGGAAGAGAGAAGAGGGCCAGTGTAGAGTCTATGTGTTGGACTAGCATGAGGAAACTGTCCTGAGAGCCTACCATGGAAGGACTAACTCTGAACTGAATGGGGACTCTGGATGAGACTGAATGGGAATTACCTGTTGAAGAACTGAAGATGAGCCAAAGGTAGTAATAACTGTCTTCAGCATCTTCCTTCAGAAGTTGCTATTGATCATAAGGAATATTCACAACTCTGTGCTAGTATGTAGCCTTAGTCAGTAGTCTCAACTTTCCCTTTCTAGGACGTCGGCTCTCTGCCGTGTCCAAGGAGAAGCCAGAGCCATGCCTTCTCCAAACCACTCCACTGTTGGTCCTTGATCCATAAGCAGTGCCAGTCCGTAGCTCAATATTGTTACTACAGTTAGTAGTTAATATTAGCCCACCATTTGAGCCTAAAGTAGTAGCGAGTTTGTAAGTAGTGTAAGTACGGTGAATAAGATCGCCAGAAGTATTTACATCGTTGTAGGCTGTTCTGCCTTTATTTACACTCTCCACCGGTCCGAGTACCAACTGACTATAGGCTGCACTTCGAGTTCTCACCCATTAAGCCAGTACTTACACACCATCCACACCATCAGGCAAAGCTCACTAGTTTCTAGTAGAGAGGCTAGTGCGGTACCAAACATTACCTGATGACGTGGACTCGTGTACAGAGGGGATGACTCGAAGGGTCGTGGGTCTGATATCAGCTGGGAAGAGAGATAGGAGGTAAACCGAGTATAACTCCGTCAATTTAAGTATGCCTGAGTGTGCTCTAAAAAGGACGAACAGGCCCGGTCTTAGACCCTTACAGGCCATAGGCAAGATTTCAAGCTTGATAAAATACCGAGCGAAAGTGCATAAAAAGTGCTGTGGCCAGCTTTTGGTTCCAAAAGGGTAAACATACTTAATACCATACCCATACTAGGGCTAAAAGGGCTCGAGCCCCCCCCGAAATGTTCGAAGAGTAGTGACACACTCGGTTTCTTCGCTGATCCGACCGCAAAACAGGTTAAAAATGTCACTTTTGAGGTGTTTTGCGAAAAAATGTTTCCGCCTCCGGCGGAATCTAGCCTTTCGACTTTTTCAGCCCCCCCTGAAATCCAATCCTAAATACGGCCTTGCTTTGAATGAAGATAGTTCCACCGAATGCAGAGAGTAAATTTGACTATGTGCCTAACCTTTCTTAGTTTGACACATTTTATTGTGTAAACAAATCAGTACAAAACGTGAAACAGGAGCGATCCATGGCCAAAAAAGTTAGTATTTTTCGCTTACAATTCTTTTTTTGACCGTGAGTCAAAGTCCGACTTTTGAGGTGCAACTGCCCTTGCCTCATCCTGGATTGAAGACGTCCGTGTGTATCAATTCTATAATTGAACTGCAGCATATTTTTAGCCGTGGTATCTTTCGTACAAACTGCGAAGACAGTTCAGTTTGATTTAAATATTTAACGGGTTTAACGTTTAAGAAAGCATCTTGTTCTTTTAATAGGATTTTTGCAGGAAAATTCCGGAAGCAAAGTTTTGATGAGTAGCAGCGACGAAAAACATTCTAGCAGCTTCAGTGTTATGCAACAGGAATGAAATTTCGCATTGACTGAAAACAACTTTTAGTTCTGAATTTGTCATTTTAGACCCTTCATATCAATAAACATAGCGCTAATGGATCACACACTTTGCGCGAAATTTTCTAATTATAAGCAACACAGAACACAGTGCCAGTAAAATATTATATTCGGTGGTAAAAGGTAAATAAAAACCTCCCCAAAAATAGACTACAACTGACCTTCCATAATAGACGGCCGTCAAAAATGGGAGGGTGAGGAATAACAGAATTAAGATAAAACCGGACAGCAGGGTGTGTAGGGGTTTCCTGAAAACGGCCGTCTTTAAGTGTGTCACAAATTAGGTGTTCAACAAAAAACATTTGTATGATTTCCGTATTAAAGGATAGTTTTGCTTATGTAGACAAGACATTAGAATGAACCCCTTTATAAGTCGCATTTGAAAAACATGATGAGTCTCATGAAAATAATGATCGACTTAATCAAATAACCCAGACCATAGCAAAAATGATCTAATCTGATCAAAAGTGTATTTTTAATCGAATCGATAAAGAAAATTTCAGCTAATTTGAATAAATAAACGATTTTACGAATAAACCTAAACAATTTAATATTCTTGACATGACATATAGTCCCGAAATAATGAAAAGTGATTCTGCAGATTCAGTGAAATAACTTTCAGTACTTACCCAGTTCAAACTTTTTAGACAACTCACAAGCTTTATCTTTATGCTGAATAGAATTAAATTTGTTTATAGTTTTGAATGCGACACAGTTATAAAAAGCTAAAGCCAAGACAAAAACCTCGTGTGACGTGCCTGTGGGGGTGGGTCAACTTTTAATTTCGGACGTATTTTTATGGGATGGGGTTGTAGAATTCGGACAAAGTCGTACAATAGGTACAAAAATCGAGTTTTTTCGCGGACTTATGGACCAAAATAGGTTTTATGTCAGTGAATGTGTAAATGAGCATACACTGAACTATGAGAAAATTAGACATGTGCTGGATTGGTGGAACTTATATCTAAGATAGTTTGGTTAGAATTATAAACAGTGTGTGTCAAACTTTATTAAATATGTGTACTATGGCAATTTCAGAGATTTCCCCACAAAAGTCTGGCACGAATTAGTGTACATACACACCCCTTCAAATCTCAGGCCCTAGGCAAGTACCTAGGTTGCTTATAGCTAAGACCGGGCCTGAGGACGGACTTTTGCGAAGAATAAAAGTTCATGAAACTACCTTGGTAACTCCTGACTTATGATACGCTTTTGTGAATACTCATGATCGTATTTACACTTTAATTGTAGATATAATTTAAGCTGTTTCCGTACTAAAGGACTACAATTTTGTTTTGATTGAGCCGGGCGAGGGCCGTGGGTAAGACAAGGGCGCATCTTGGCCTTTGAATAATTTACCACAAAGAAATTGGTTGAAACATGAACACGGCCGGCGGAAAGAGCTTATACAGGAGAACTCCTTGATACTGCAGAGGTCAAGAACACTGGAGAAGTCCCTGGTCCTGGAGGAAAAAAAACCACTGGAGAACTTTTTTGGACTCTCCTACTCCACGGACCCTTCCCCACTAGCACGAGTATTGGAGAAGGCTAGAAGACCCTCCACGGCAAGCAAGAGCCGATTGCACGGGACCAGAGCTCTGGAGAAGACATCCTGGAGAACTTTTTGGACTGGAGAAGGCTAGAAGACCCATAACGGCAAGCAAGAGCCGCTTGCCCTGGACACCCCTGTAGAGCTCTTGGACTCTCCCACCTGGACCCTCCTCGACGGGTAAGAGTACTGGAGAAGGCTAGAAGACCCTTCTCGTCAGGCAAGAGCCGATTGTCCAGAACACCCCTAAAGAGCCTGTCGACTCTCCAACCTGGACCTTTATCATAGGTCACGGACCCTTTTTGGCTGACTGGAGAAATCCAGAAGACCCGTCTCAGCAAGCAAGAGCCGAACCACACGGGATTGTTCCGGCCATACGTCCCGTCCTCCGGACATCGCCTCCACGCCCACAGTTTGTGGAAAGCAGTCGTCAGGGCTCTACTGCAGCAGCCTGCTCCATTCAAGAAGAAGTGGACAGCCGAGCTTTCGCTAGCAAGCCGGCTTAGGTAAGGCATAGGTAGTGGGTTTGCGCGCGCCCTCCAGTGGTATCGCCGACACACCAACAGTCGGGGCTGACCCTGGCTGTACCCCTTCACGAAGTACCGCCGGCACTCACAAAAGTCGGGGCTGGCTCGTGTCGTATTCAGCTCTAAGACGTCGAGGCGGCAACAACAGTTATCTGGGGCATATCAAGGTGTCCTGAAGACAGCACCATGCCTTCATGGTTCAAACAACCAAAACGTGACGAGACAACGCTGACCATCGTATTTCCGCCCGCTCAACGATTCCACTGTACAGAAGATGACTGCCGTTCATTCTTCACGGGTAAGACCTGGGCGGCAAAGGCGCACTCCCTCCGTGACCACCTGGACCGGATCCATCAGATCCAGATTACAGACTCCCTAAACGTCTGCTCCGTTTGCCGCGAGACACTGGGACTCTACCCAAAGGAGCACAGGTGTGCCTTCGAGGGAGCCCAAGTCCCGTCTCAAGTCCCTAGGATCCCAGAGGACCTCATTTTACCCGAAGACAGACAGCCCAAGCGAGTAGGACAAGTCCTTCATCACTTCTTCCCACAGCCTGACAGATTTGTATGCCCAGAGGAAGGCTGCGTCTCTTTGTTCAAATGTGCAGAGATTGGGGAGGAAGGAAGAAAATGGTCCCGGAACTCAACAGCGCTACGCACGCACCTGGAACGGATCCATGATGTGCGCATCATGGATAAGTTTAACAGGTGCGTACAGTGTAGGCTTAGCATGGGAGATAAGCCAGCACGGCACATATGTGACCTTCCTGAGGTCCCGTTCGTCCAGTCTCCACTCACTTTCGACTTTAAGTGGAACAGGTGCACGAGCTCGTTCGTGACGAAACAGGGCCTAAAAATACAGAGGAATCACGAGATCCAAATCCGTAAGAAAGCTGCAAAGGACGCCCGCCGAAGGCGCATCACGTCAACCGCGACCGGAAGGAGGGACAAGCATACTGAAAAATGGGTCGGCGAAGAGAGGGAGTTGACACCGGGACCTACAACTCAACCAGGTCCGTCCCGTCCTCGAGCCCCAAGAAGACCTCCGCCTCTCCCAACAGCTAAGACCCCTGTAGTAGCTCCTCTGAGCGGGAGGAGACTGAGATCAAGACGCGTTCAAGCCTCCAAGACCCCTCAGGAGATCCTGCCTACTCCCCGCCCTCCGCGAGTACCTACAGCCCGCAACATAGCTCGAAGAGCCTCAAGGGTCCTTCAGCGAGTTAGCGGGGTGGCCAGAACATCCGTTCCTCGACCTCTTGGAAGAATAAGACCTCCGGCTCCGTCTGAACCCGAACATACAAGTACTAACGTTGAGGATGAAGCTCCCAGGAAAATAGTCACAAGAGGCACAAGAGCTCGAAGAGTCCGAGACCCGTCTCCCGTGGATCTCCCTTCATCATCTGCGGAGTCAACAGAGTGATCGGACTCCACGGAGGATGAAGATCCGACCTCCGACCCGGAAAGTCAAAATAATAGGCTAACATCCAACGCCGGGACTCCTCAAGAAGCACCACCCGGAACACCACCCACCCCAGATGAGCCTTGGCCTGGGTTGATGTCGCTGAGCCCTGATAATCATAACCAGACTGACTTGACCTCAGAAACCGGAACTCCTAGTAATCCGGAACAGTCAATGCCAACTTCGAGTTCCAGGAGAAGTAGCAGGATTTATTTCCAACCCGTGCCAGCGGACCTGAATCTTATAGCGCACAGGAGGGCCCTGAGGAAATCTTACCAATCCTATACTACTCCTGCCTCTAACCCAAGAACTATGAACACAAGTCTGGACCTAGTGGAGCCTGACTGGGATCATGGGGTCCCTCCGCACGAGACTGTTACTGGCTCTCCCGCTCCTGATTCTAATGAATTAGGACCGGAGGCCGGGACACAGAATCAAAATGTACCTGCTACCGACTCTCCCGCTCCTTATTCTCAGGAATTTGGACGGGAGGTCGGGACACAGAGTCAACTGGATGGGCCCTTATCTCAGCCAGGATCCTGCTTCGTGCAGACCAGTCCAACTACACGGTCAATCTCACCTGAGATTATAGTACCTCAGATTTAAACTTGGATTCATCCGGAACCTCCAGACCTGGAACGCCGCGACCATCAATGGCGCCTGCCTCCCCGCTAAATACTATCTCTTCCTCCGACGCCGACACTATTGTGTCAAGAGGAGATAGGGAGCCTTCTCCAGACAGCAGCTTTCTGGACGAAACTGGCATAGGAGTGACGGAGGAAGATGAGTCCGACCCGGACCTCCGGACTGACGGAAAGTCATCCCGTCATGACAGATACCTCCCTCAACTGCACGCAGCTCTCCTTGGACTAAACTCCGAAGAGGACTTCCGGGCCTTCGAGCTCCTTATGGAGCAAATCACAATAGATGCCCAGCAAATCTTGAAGATAAAGCCAAGGAAGAAGAAAATCACCACCAGGCCGCAGGACCCTACGGATCCAAAGTTTATACAGAGACTGTATAGAAGGAACAGGAGACAGGCCATCCGGCTCATAGTAAATGGAGAGTCCCCGAAATGCGGAATTCAGGTTGAGGAGGTAGAGACCTTCTTCCGATCCATCGCTGCTCCGAAGGACTGGGACGAATCGGTCTTCGAGGGAATCTTCGAGGATCGAGGGGAAGGAAGACCTGAAGTAGTTATGCTCCCATTCACACCCGATGATGTAATCAGTAAGCTCAAGAAGTGTGAGAACACGGCTCCGGGGGACGACCAACTGACATACCGGAACTGGATGCGTCTGGACCCGGAAGGACTTCTACTGGCGCCCATTCTTAACCTCTGCCTTCACTTCCGGAGAATACCCAGGATCTGGAAGGATTCAAGTACTATCCTCATCTTCAAGAAAGGAGAACCGGAGGAAGTCGGAAACTAGAGGCCCATCTCCATAAGTAGAACGGTATACAAACTATACACTGGCCTTATCGCAAACCGGTTTATCAGGTGGCTAACTGACTATGATGTACTCAGCCCGTACCAGAAGGGCTTCCTACCTTATGACGGGGTCTTTGAGCATAACTACGTGCTACAGCAGAGGATAAATATGGCAAAGGAGATGAAGAGTGACCTGTACAGCGCCTTCCTGGACTTCTCTAACGCCTTCCCATCGATTCCTCACGAAGCCCTCAAGAAAGCGGTAATTGTCAACGGAGGAGGAGAGATGCTAGCCCAAATTGTGGAGGATGTATACACGGACTGCTTTACCACGGTCCTAACCAAGGACAAGCAGACGGACAGAATACACATCCAACGTGGGATCAAGCAAGGATGCCCTATCAGCGGCCTCCTATTCAACCTAGCAATCGACCCGATCCTCTGAAGCCTTGAGGCTAAGAACGAAGAACATGAGGCTCTAGCTTTCGCAGATTACATTACACTCCTGGCCAGCAAAAGATCGGTCATGCAGAGGAACCTGAACACTGTCCACGACGTAGCTGGACGCCTAGCCCTCTCCCTCAACATTACGAAGTGCGTATCCCTTCACATATCCGGAAGGACTCCCGTCGGAAGCCGGGATACAAAGTTCTACCTTGACGGACAACCAATGCGCTTCCTGAGTTAGGGAGAGTTCACCGTGTTTCTGGGTAAGCCGGTGGGAAGCAACTTTCTCAACCCAATAGCCCAGCTCAAGGACATGATTGACCTTGGGCTGAAAATCGGAACTTCGAAACTGGCTCCCTGGCAGCGGCTGGACGCCCTCAAAACTGGCCAATATAGTAAGGAGGAATGGACCATTCTGGATGAGGTCATCAGACCTCATCTCAAGACTACACTCAACATACATACAAGGGCGGCTATAGTCGCCGCCGCCGTTTGTAGCGTTCAGCATGTTTTTTTAAAGGAATAAATACTAGAGCAAGCGTTATGTGACTGGGTTATAAAAGCAAATCAGGAACAAAAGAAATATCACATTGGCCCATTGTTCTTCGACTGCTAATCAGTACAGAATTGGTAAATGTAACACCCTTAGTAACACCTGTAATCCGAGAAATCGGTAAGTAAACTAAGCAACGAGAAAGAGCCTAAACTCTTAGGTTTTCATTTCCTACCCCAATTCATTTGACAGCTTGGAAATCCAAACCCGCTGTCGGTTTTTAAAACAAAATCAGGCTCTTTCGTAAAGACGACCTGCGGATTAAATTCCGGGGATGAGCATAAGGACTCCGGGACTATTGTTGAAAGAGTGAGCTTTATTTGTAATAAACCATGTCAAATATATTCTTTCCTGATTGCTGGAAAATTCTTGAATATTTTCCAGAATTAATCCATAAGTGTATTGTAAATATAAATTTACAATTGGTCATAATTCACAGCCTGCCATAGTCCTGGTTTTTTGGTAATAAAAAGATGACTGGGTAATATTTATATTGAGATTGGTAATTATTCGGTAGGTATGTAAAGTCTTCGATGCAGTACTTCGTTTTGTAACCTGGGGTCTGCATACACAAGTGAGTCCCAGAATGTTAGTTTCAAGTTAGTTAGTCCCAAAACGTTTCCAGAGTATAGAAGTTCAGTTCGGAGCCTTATACCGTTATACCGAGCTGAGTGGGAAACAGAATTCCTAAAACCGGTCAAATCATAAATAAGTCTGAGACTCAACTCACAAACCGGTCGACCAGAAATAGATGAAAGGTTGGGCTTGAGTTTCAGAAAGACTGAAACTTTCAGTAGTTGTGTTTATCTTCAATAAAAATTGTATCGTGCAGTAATTAATTATTTAAAAAGAAATTAGACTAAGTGGAGCAATGAGAGGACGTGGGTGCAAAAGTAGCTTCTCATAATTCAGGCCCACTGCACTTGAACCTGAGAGCAAGAAATGTGACAGCCTGAGTGAACCCTGGCTACCTTCTCTATGCTCCAAAAGAAAAAAATAATATCCGCTATGCTAAAGCGCTAGCGCCGATTTTTCACAGCGCCTCTTGCGACAGCTCGGTTCCTATAGACAAAGTCCCGTCTGTCATAGCAATATATAGGCGAGTTGTCATATTTGTTTCAGTCGTTTATGGGAACTATACGGATACGGTATAATTAAATACGACAAGCTGTTTACAGATGTACTCCAAGGTCTTACCTGTTGTATATGTACATGCACAGAAAAGGGATCGGCCTTCCCTAAAGGGGTTGTGTGTTGTGTCCACCATCTATCTCCTCACACATAGAATATTAGTTTCGCGCCGGGGTTTCCGGCCCTAAACGGCTTGCTATTGGTAGGGTTTTTCATTATTGGACACATTACAACCTATAGGGCGGCTTTATTCGTTTTGTAATTGGCCGGTAACGGGAAAGTGGGTCGAGCTATGCATAGACCATGTAGGAAAAAAGTTGCCAGTGTTTACTAAACAATAATAAGAACGGCTCCCTCCGCTGCGGGTCTTCCGTCTCCCATAGTAACAAGTGACAACTGGCGTGTACATATATGGGACTACTGTTTATTTGCTAATGTCGATTGGAGTCATTGGCATCGTTTAGGTTCCACAGTATAGATTCAAGGAGGGATTGAGTACATAAGGGTACATCTAAACGTTATGAATACTTATGGGCTAAGACAGGCAGTTCTCATTTGAGCAACGGGCTTTTTCGTTGCGAATGCTGAGTACGGTTTTTGGGATGAATTTTATTCAAATTTAAAACTGAAATTAAGGCGATAATACTGAATGCATCGGGGTGGGAACTTAAGGGTACCACGCCTAAGTTCAATCTAACAGGCTAAATTAGTTACTGTACACTATTGCAGTAATTTTAATATTGAAGACGGATCTTAGTCAAACTGACAAATTCAGTTTAAATTTTCTAATTAAATGTTGCATTCCAATTTCCGACGCATTGGCATTTATGGGTACCTCTGACACTATACGTTTGTTATTGTTAAAATCGCGAACCACCAATAATCACAAGAATTTCTGGTGCTGGGGCTACTAGTCCACCATATCTTTCCCAAATTAGAAAGAGCAGTTTTAATTGAAACAGGCGCACAAACCAAATTCGTACAATTATATATCATTAACCCGTGAATAATGTATACATATAATACTACTACATAGTTATGGCAAGTATTACATTTTTATCTGTACAAGTAGTTTTTGGCTTCTAAAAGAGGCCGTCCACACTTTCCATGATGCTTCTTCGAAAATTGTGAATGGCGCGAAGAACTTGATAAAATGTACCCGGATTATGCTCCATATTGCATGATTATTTCAGTATATTTACTAAAGATCGTGATCGACAATTTTCAATTTGAAGAAAGCATGAATTCGAGTAAGTCTTATTGTCATTCCCACATACTGGGTCGTACTCAGCAGGGCACATTCGTGAGCAGCCACGGAATTGAAAGACAGCTAGACATCTTTTCATTGGAATCACGTACATATGCTTCCTAAAGAGTTTTAAAAGAAAATTCAAAACGTGTGTCAAGGACGCCGAAAGGTAGGTTACCGCTTCGTTTATACATTAGTTCGAATTATTAAGATTGAAAAATCTGTTGAAACAAAATGTGATTCGACTAAACCAAATACCCTCTGAAAGATTTCTATATATATTCGACGGTATAACCAAGGTCCACTTCGATTTTAATGTTAAAAACAGAGCGGAGGCCCTTGAAGTTGCAAGGCAGATGAAGGAAGATAAGTATGCGGCCCTGGCAACCAAGCTCAAGGAGGACTACCCGCTGGTCTCCGTGGAGGCCTTCATCGTTGGTGCTCTGGGAACATGGGACAATGGGAACAACAGGCTTATGTTCAAGCTTTGTTCGAAGAGCTACGCATCAAAAATGAGGAAGCTATGCGTGAGCGATTGTATTAAATGGTCTCGAGACATCTATATCGAGCACCTGACTGGGGTCAAGCAGTGGGCCCAGAACGAGGTCGACGACAGCACCTGAGTCCCCGCTTAGTCCCAGCGCATTATACGCAACGCACCTATGCTTTAACCAATGCCGACACTAACGAATATATATTATCGCATTATTTGTGTAACGTTTTCTACAACTAAGTGTATTAATCCCTGACCTTAGAATTACTTACGTTTTTATGTTTTACTAATTTGTATTATGTAAGGACTATTAGTACGTAAGGATGCCTACACTACAACTTAAGCTGCGATGTATCTTAATTAGGCATATCTAGGAATAAGTATATGATTGATCATTTGGACGTGAGTTTCTTCGTTTACATTTCTAAGTACTAGTTCGACGAAGGAGCATTTAAAAATGTGACGTCGTTTACTTTTGTGTCAACTCGGAAAAATAATGAAATATTCGGTTTAATAAAAGAATTATTTGTCCGTCCCATATATTCCCATAGGAGGTTATAAGAATTATTTGTCCGTCCCATATATTCCCAAAGGAGGTTATCAGAATTATTTGTCCGTCCCATATATTCCCATAGAAGGTTATAAGAATTATTTGTCCGTCCCATATATTCCCAAAGGAGGTTATCAGAATTATTTGTCCGTCCCATATATTCCCATAGGAGGTTATCAGAATTATTTTTCCGTCCCATATATTCCCTTAGGAGGCTATAAGAATTATTTGTCCGTCCCATATATTCCCTTAGGAGGCTATAAGAATTATTTGTCCGTCCCATATATTCCCATAAAAGGTTATAAGAATTATTCGTCCGTCCGATATATTCCCATAGGAGGCTATAAGAATTATTTGTCCGTCCCATATATTCCCATAGAAGGTTATAAGAATTATTTGTCCGTCCCATATATTCCCATAAAAGGTTATAAGAATTATTCGTCCGTCCGATATATTCCCATAGGAGGTTATAAGAATTATTTGTCCGTCCCATATATTCCCAAAGGAGGTTATAAGAATTATTTGTCCGTTCCATATATTCCCAAAGGAGGTTATCAGAATTATTTGTCCGTCCCATATATTCCCATAGGAGGTTATCAGAATTATTTTTCCGTCCCATATATTCCCATAGGAGGCTATAAGAATTATTTGTCCGTCCCATATATTCCCATATGAGGTTATAAGAATTATTTGTCCGTCCGATATATTCCCATAGGAGGCTATAAGAATTATTTGTCCGTCCCATATATTCCCATAAGAGGCTATAAGAATTATTTGTCCGTCCCATATATTCCCATAGGAAGCTATAAGGATTATTTGTCCGTCCCATATTCTCATAGAGGTTATAAGAATTTTTTTTATTATGCACCTCGCGATCTCAAATATTTTATACTAGTAATCAGGGTGGCCGATGTCCACGATGTGGCGGAGCGTAAGCGAGTTTGTACTAGCCAGTTTCTGTTTG
>JAQFZY010002238.1:0-12385 GCA_034696285.1 Hypogastrura burkilli
CTGTCCACCGAACTGGTCCTGTGTTTTGGTCATAACTTTTTGTGTGACAATTTTGGTGGGCGTCGGTTGAGAAATGCTACCTGTATCGTTGAACGCGTGCAAAATCGGTCATAATTTTATAATAGTTAGAATAGTACAACTGTAATTAAATATTTTTACTAAAAGTGACATCAACTTACCGATAACTTTGCATACTGATGTAATCCATTTTCTTCGGCGGATAAACACTTCGGAGGAACTGAGATCTTTTTATGTTTTTTATAATGGTGTGGATGTAAAATAATATTGATAAAATAGTAAAATAAATACTTGGCACTATAAAAGATTACAAAATAATAAAACTTTAACACGGCGAAGCATCTTGAAATCATAGCAGCAAACGCTACGACTCCGCTTCAATACTTTTGGACCAATCAGTTTATACCACCAAGCTTTCCAAACTTTCTCCTTAACATTGATTCGGTTTAATCGGATTTACTGAATGAAATTCAGTATTTAGAATTCTAATTGTTAACCGTGAAAGCTTCAATTTATAATGAAAACGTTGTAAACATGTACTATTTCCGGGCCGATGGATACATCACAAATCACAATTAAGCAGTTCAACACACTTGGAATTCGGACTATGTGTCTGTATCCCATGTATTTGTTATATGTAGTACCTACTATGTGTATGACCATGTATTTACTGTTACAACGAAGCTGACAATGACATCAACGCAGCCGGGTCAAAGGGTATTGTTATGATTTCAAATTATTGGTGGCTTATTTGAACTACACGGGTATATGTCTTGTTGTTGATCTTATATTCCACACAAACAGTTTTAACTTTTATCGCAAGTTCAATACTACTTGCAAAATTATTCGAGCTATAGTATAGTGTGCACAGACGGCGTACTCTCAACTAACACATATCAATAGAGTAATATTTCGGACCACTTTAACACTTTGTGTTGTTCAAGAAAGGTCGTGGAAGGAATGGAAGCACAGCGCAGAGGACTGAGCTTTTGAAACAAGCAGTTATATCATATCGTGTTTAGTGTCAGATTTTCTGATGAGTGATGGATGATCATGATCAGGGCTAAAATATTTACTGAAAACTAACTTTTGTATAGAAAGAAATGCAAGTCTGTGATCTTGACGAGGTCAACAGTACCGAAAAATATTTTTGAATATTTTAAATATTTGGGCTATATAAATATTAAATATTTATATTATTTGTAAATAATAAATATTTACGTAAGTATTTCAGCGATTATTTGTAAATAAAATATTTTTACGTAAATATTTCAGCGTTTTTTTCGAAATTTTTTTTTTGGTTGTTGTTGTTGTGGTGTTGTGCTAGTTGATTCAGACTTTGAATGATAAATAATTAATTGCGGAGCCGCGTGCGCAAGTATAAGACACGAGCCGAAGGCGAGGTCGTTACTTGTATTATATAAATAAAATGTTTTAAAATCGTGCCGAAAGTGCACCACAGGCGGAAAATTGGACACTTTTTCATTAAAAACTGTTTTCGGAATATTTCGAGGGTGGGGTGTTTCAAACCCAAAACACCATAATGGGAACAGCTGGGCAAGGCAGGGGGCAAGCTGGACTATTTATACTTTAAAAAATTTCCCGAAACGCATACGAACCGAACTATGTATTATCCTTATTCGCACGAGGTTAGCAAACAATTATCCACATCGTTTCTGCAACTCTCCGTTCAGCTTAACTGGTGTATGGATTGCTGGTATTGGTAGGATACCGTGTTAAAATTTTTCAGTTTATATAGGTAGTAAATATTTTATAAGATAAAAAAAATATTTACGCAAATATTCTCCGATTTTTTCGTAAATATGATATTAAATGAAATGGCCGTTTTTCGTAAATAAATATTCCAGCCCTGGTAATGATACTTAAAATAGACGAAGCCATCATTATACTGTAAAATTGTGGAAGGGGTTACGTTAAATGCAGTAAGTATACCTCTGTACGTTGTACGTGTACATACTCAAGCTGATCCTTAATAGGCATTCGAGAACACTCATACTTGCATATGTTACGGTTTATTTGCAATTTCGGTACAGCTACAAATGAACGTCTAGACACAGCTACAAGTACTCCGGTTCGTTCACAAATAAACTGGTACAGATGTAACTGTACCGGCAGAGTTACACTTTACCAGTACAATTAAAAATACGCCGGTTTAGTTGCAACTGAGCCAATATATATTAACCAAACATTTTAAGAATCGATAAAATTAGGTGGAACTCGAAAATGAATTGTATCATGGGGATGAATATCATAGACAAACTAGGAGACGAATGCTACGATATTTCTACGTATCTTCGTGTTCTAGGTATCTTAAAAACTTCCTCTTGTAGATTCATCAACCACGTATTGTCTCACCTTGCCCCTGTGTCCCCACGATTACATGGGTGGTACAAGTAATCATAATACTCAAATCAAGGCCTGAAATATATCTACCACTGTATAAAACATTTACTCCAGGGGCGCATTAAATCTTTAAAACAGGGTTATCGATGCTTGCAGCATTTCTGCCAGGGGCCTGGCCCTTGAAGCTGTTATAACAACTTATGCAAGGCTTAAAGTAACGGTACTACGTCTAGCATGACTAAAAGCATTGGTGCCAAGCCGTATGAAGGCTTGCTTTACCTAAAGTACATATGCTAATTCGATGAAGGCTTGAAATATTTGTTCTAAGTCTATCATGGCTTG
Organism: Hypogastrura burkilli; assembly: GCA_034696285.1. Lineage (NCBI taxonomy): Eukaryota > Metazoa > Arthropoda > Collembola > Poduromorpha > Hypogastruridae > Hypogastrura > Hypogastrura burkilli. The sequence continues at coordinate 2,725 of JAQFZY010002238.1, forward strand.
AAGTATTCTTACTAAGTGTATCAAGGCTTGAAGTATTCTTACTAAGTGTATCAAGGCTTGAAGTATTTTTTGCCTGAGTGGACGCCTTGGTAACCTTAATACGCGTAAATAAACAAATTAAAAAAGCGTTTAAAGGTTCGTTCCGAAGGATATGCTTTTTCCTCCCCCCCCCCCTAAATTCGTATGTCAAAGATTGCGAGTAAACGGCTCAACCTACGCAAAAAATTAAAGACGCATAAAAGCTGGTGAATTTGATCCTATTGATGCAATTCAATTTTAATTTTGCATTTCTCATTTCCTTCGACCCAAAATCCATAAAAAAACAACTTCGACTTGTAGATTTCACCTGGTTCCCGTGTACTTAGGCATCCCAGCAATTAAAGTTATTGTAGGCCATACATTTGGCTTTCAAACAAACCTAATTTGACTTCGGTAGGTCAACGGGGTCCTCAGATATCTGACCTTTTAGTGACCGATTTGATGTCAATTTCCTAACACACATTTAAATAGGGAAATCGAATGCCCATTATCCTGTAGTAGCAGTTTCATGTGCGTCACCCATGACAACGTTATTATTTATATTAATAAAATACGTTAAGTGCAGTAATCGTTGAGGTATGAAATGCATTAATCAGGGCATGACCTTTAAAAATTCGAAAATAAAAAATGCTCCAAGTAAAAAGTCGCAATAAAGCCTGAGTGCACTGAAAAGGATAAAACAAGTTAGCACTGTATTAATCAAAACTATTTTTTTGAAAAATAAATGTTCACGAATGTCCCTTGGGAAATCAATCTTTGTGTCGTCAATCGTCAATAATTTAAAGAAGGTAGAGAGGCATCCACATTAGCCGGCCGCGTCTGACTACATTGAGCTGAAGGAAAACTCCGAAATTTATGTCGTAGGACGAACTAAATCGTATCTTCGCATTGCTAAATATTGTTAGGTTTGAGTATTTTAGTCAGGTCAACCGACTTTTTTGTAACCTAATTTTAATTAATCAAATTACAGTGGCTCTACGACATGTGAATTCCGGATTTCCTTTCCAGACAAACTCAGATTGGTCAAACGCAGCCGGGTCAATCCGAAAAACAAACGTACGTAGTAATAGTACAGAAAAAACTATAAGTATACATAATATGTAGTATTTCGAATTAAAGTGGAGATTCGCTCATTCTCATGATAATCAGAAACAAAGCCGTATAAGATGTCAGGACTTGCCAAGGGGCCTTTGTCAACATTTATTTTTCAAAAAATAGTTTTGGTTAATACAGTGTTAACTTGTTTCATCCTTTTCAGTGCACTCAGGCTTTATTGCGACTTTTTACTTGGAGCATTTTTTATGTATTAAGTCTATCAAGGCTTGACATATTTGTGTCAGGGTTTTAAGCACTTATACCAGGGTATCAACAGTTGAATTACTAATACCAAGACTCGGATCGAAGTTTAATGTATCTGTACCAAGCCGATTCAACCTTAAATTAATTGTACCAGTCTTAAGACTTGGCGTATTAATACTAAGTCGAACAAAGTTTCAAGTATCTGTAGCAAGCCTTTCAAGCGAGCTGACAATAATATACAGAATACAGCGTTTGATTAATATACAATCTTTTAGTTGTAAATAAACGGGCATGTCTACCAGTGTACCCTTAGAGTGCCCTTAGATTAGAGTATTAAGACCAGTAGACTCGCTTATAGGCTCGGCTTCTGAGCCAGGTCTGAATACTCTAAGTGTACCAGTTTATTTGTAAATGTAACAAAATTGCCGGTGTCGCTGTAACTGTACCAGCACTTGTAAACGAACCGGCATAGTTATAAATAGGCCGGTATATTTGTAACTGTGCCGGATTTACATATAACCGTAACACATTATACTACTGCCACTGCGATATAATCATTAGGCTAAAGTAAGTATTTAGGTATTGCATGAACATGGAGACTTCAAGTGATTTTCTTATCTGGTTCAATGTCCAAATTCAAGGGCTAGAATGGGCTAAAGATAACGGCGGACTCGGACTCGGAAAATGTGATTAAAAGGTCGTAAGCTTTCGCCATACACCAACAACAAATGCACCCGTAATCTTCTTATAACTATTATAAAATTACTATGGACTGTGCACGCGTTTTACGACACAGGTCATCTTTCTCTACCCACATCCACACCCGCCAAAACTACGCACACCAAAAGTTATAGTAAAAACACCGGTCAAGTCATGGGCAAGAAGTTTAGGGTCAGTCCCTTAAGGAGAAAAACATGGCCCCTAGCAAAGGACGACGGATCCGTTTACAGCCTTTTCCAATCCGTAGGGAATTTATTTACAATTTAAAATTCCGCATATCCCTTACCAAAACCCACAGCGGGGTCAATTACCTTGGACATGGATGGCCATAGATATTTGAATCTTATGACTCAAAAAAATTAAAATATTAGATATTACTACTTATTTAGGTCCACCTTTTACTTGTTTACTACCGTATTAACGGTAATAAACAAGTATTTAAGCAGGAAATACGGTATATAGATTTGTTTTGTATGTCTGTCTGTCCCCCTGCTGATAGAGCGAGTGATCGCGCATCAAAATTCTATATATGAAAAAACGCTATAAGAAGAACACTCCGCAAAGTAAAAGCTGCGGATTTCGCAGCTTACCAGAAGCAGGCTTCACATGACCTGAGTTTTTATAGGGTTTTAAGCTACCTACCTTTCAAAAATTAATACATATGCTGCAAAACACATATTTGTAAGCGTATCAGGAGTAGCTCCCTTGTCTGTGTGATGCGTAACGAAGGCTGTACCACACTTTTAGAAATCAAAAACCTGCTTTCAGCAGCCTAAGCCTATGACCAAAAGGTGTAAACTGAAGACTGAAGAGAAACATGTAATTCAGAAAAAATGCATATGCCAACAGCAAAACTTGTTTAAATAAAAAAAAAAAGCACTTTCCCGATATATAAACATTTTGAGAAATTGCATTCTGTTTTTCTGACTTCCCAGGTTCGAGATCAGTGGTTTATTTTGCTTCACGTAGGTCGAGTTTACATACAAATCATACTTGTTATACTGCGCGCTGTATGAGCTGAATTTACATATAATTCACGTGCTACCGGTATACATACTGCTTTTATGAATCGAAAGTGCTTAGACAACTGGGTGAGATGCCTTGATCTCACAAGGCATTTGCAAAATATTTTAGATTTTAGTGAGGATTTTTTCCCTTGCGGATAATATGAGTGTATGTGTAAGTCGGAGATCGAAATTTTGAGAAGTTATTTTAAGCTTAAATTCGGACATTTTACGGTTTTCGTGGTTTAATTGAACAATTATTTATTAAAATTGCCAAGCTTTCGGCAACACACTGCTACCATCTTCAGGACTTAATGAAGACCATTTGAGTCTTTTATTTGAAAACTTCGTGTCCCGTGTTTTAGAATAGCTAATTGTTTTTCACATGATATACAGTAGTATGATGCTAGGAACATTTCCTGAAAGTTTCTGTTCTTCTTTTGTCCGGGCTCAGAAGTTATGAATTTTTTTAAAAATTGTCGCCTTAGGGTATAAATCCGCCACCCGCGTCTGTCTTAGTGCTCTGCATATTGCTTAGTTATTGAATTAATACTATTTTAAAGATAATACGACTACATATAGGTATATTTTAGAATTTTATTTTTAATTTAGCCGGGATACATGCATTAAGGTTTGTGGGCATACAAATAATTGACCCTGACCTACGAAAAAGTCCCCCAAGGGTCAAATATTGGTATTTATTGCTAGACAATACTTATACCCATCCACCAATAGGTACCATACAACGCGATGGTACGTTTAAAGACCATAGGTCAACCCTGACCTCCATATGGGTCATGAAAAGTCAAACAAGTGCAAGACAATGGAATTGAAAATTCGGTAAATATTGCACACCATTATATCTCGTGACACTAGGATACGCTCTAATGGGTACTGAAGACCTACAACTCTGTGGCCCATAAAAGGGGCAAACGTAAACTATTACGTGTCCTGGCGTCACGAGAGTTAATGGTGTGCAATATTTATCGTATTTTCAATTCCTTTAACGTATTTTAAATTTAAAAAAAATCATGTATTGCACCTTGTTTGCCGTGTCATGACCCTTATGAAGGTCACGGTTGACCTATGGTCTTTACACGTACCATCTCGTTGTATGGTACATACAGGTAGCTGGGTATAAGTATTGTCTAGCAATAAATACCAATATTGATAATACAGCTGGGTAAAAAATTGGCGTGGCGATTTGATTTTGGTCATGTCGTGCTCGAGATATCAACGAAAAACTGTTTCAAGGCTCAAATGATCAAACTTAATTACTTTTTTTTAGCTTTGTTGCTTAGCAGCCGTCCTTGGGCACACATGTGTGAAATATCAAGAGGAAAAGTTAACGTTAGGTTAGGTTTTTAATTACAAATACATCAGAAGGAGGCAAATTTGCCTCCCAGGGAGGCAAAAATACCTCCCAGAGGGGCAAATTTGCATCCCTTGGTGACCAGTCGTACTCTTAATTGGCGCACTTCTGTGAGTCTAAGGTATGACTACTGCAAAAGTAATCTATTAACTCTTCGATTGTATTAATTTGAAAAACGCTTGTAGATAAAAAGAAATTGGGCCCATATTTATTAAGAACAAACAAATTAAACCTCACTGCAAATGTTTGAACATGTATCTGAGAATTTTAACCCCTAACCAGCTTTATTTCCACTTATCGAAGTGCCATTTGGCGCCTCTCATTAGGCGTTTACATTTATCAGTTAACGGGACTTTGCTATCTTTTTGCTTTTTTTTTATTGTTTTGATTGGTGCTAATTCATCAAACACCCTCAGTATTGTTTTAATCATAAATTCAAAACAAACATTAACGTCAGACACACTCTCCTGAAGAAATACTGTATTCATCACAACGGAATTTTTGGAAGTCTCTAAACGTCACAACATTAAAGGAAACTTTTGGAGATTCTGACGGAATCTGTATATACGTTAAAACATGGTCAGAAATGAAACATTCATCTACAAAAACCATATAGTTATCTCGTTATTTGTGTCATTTGCAATAAAAAGGTCAAGGAGTTTATCCCCTCTGGCTCGCTTATCAATTAATTGGAACAATCCATGTCTCAAAATTACATTTTTAAATTTTTAATTACGGATTGAGCTTTGGCTCAGTGATTTGGATCGATATACCTGAGTCTTTATAGGGTCTTCTGCTACCTACATAATGTCAGAAATTACTACTATGTAGCGAAGCTCCTCTGAGAAGAACCTGTCATTGGGTGGCTATGGCTTCATACATGAACATTCCCTGGTCATTTACAAAATAAAATTTCAACTGCTTCTCGTGTATTGGCTTATGAACCAATGAGCAAGTGATAAAGAAACAAAAAAATGCTCCTAGTAAACAGTCGCTGAGCATGCCTGAGTGTGCTCTAAAAAGGACGAAACAAGTTAAGCTTATATATAACGATAACTATTTTGTGATTAGTCAAAGTTCATGAAACTCCCTTGGTAAGTCCTGATTTATGATTCGGTTATTCTGAATACGCTCGTGATCGTATTTGCACTTTAATTGGATATATTTAATTTAAGCTGTTTCCTTACTAAATGACTACAATTTTGTTTTGATTGAGCCGGGCGAGGGCCAGGTAAGAACAGGGCAAGGGAAATTGAATATATTAAGTTACGGCCAAACCAGAGATTTGAACGATAGGCGGGGCTAAGCAAGGATGAAACGTCATCCCGCGAACGGTTATCTCTTATCTCGCATCACGCACTACTACTGGCTCCTCTTTTCGGCTTGTGTTTAATTACTGACTGAGAATTAACGTACGTAAAGCACAAAACTAATGAGACACTATTTTGTGAAGTCAAATCCAATGTTTTGACACAGGAATAGTAACGGAGAAATGAACTGATTATTTTACTCGGTTCGCTTCATGACGTCACGTTGTCATGACAGCGGAGTACATAACCACGTGAGCCTCCCTGGCCTAGCCCCTTTTTCTCTCCCATCTCTTTCTTCAGGGATTGGCTATACCTTATACTATATTCAACTACCCCTGGAACAGGGAGCCTCTTCACCTTCGAATTATTGACCACATAAAAGTGGCTTTCCCAAGGGATCTTCGTGAACTTTGACTAATCACAAAATAGTTATGGTTTAATATAAGATTAACTTGTTTCGTCCTTTTTAGAGCACACTCAGGCATACTCAGCGACTTTTTACTAGGAACATTTTTTTTTATTTCCGAATTTTTACGTTTTACAACTGTTGTCATAGGTCATGTTTAAAACCGCAACCATCATCACACTTGAAGATATTTTATTTGTAGAAACATTAACGCTGTCATGGGTGATGTACATGAGACTATACTAATACAGATAGTATGGGCAATAGAGTTCCCTATTTAAACGTGTGTTAGGAAATTGACATCAAATCGGTCACTAAAAGGTCAGATATCTCAGGACCCCGTTGACCTAAAGAGTTCAAATTTGTTTGAAAGCCAATTATATGGCCTACAATAATTTTAATTGCTGGGATACCTAAGTACATGGGAAGTGGGTGAAATGGACAAGTCGAGGTAGTTTTTTAGGGTTTTTGGATCGAAGGGAATGAGAAATTCAAAGTTTGAGTTGAAGTGCATCAATGGAACCGAATTAACCCACTATTATACGTCTTTAATTTTTTGCGTCCGTTGAGCCGTTTGGTCGCAATCTTTGTGTGACGATTTTGGAGGGGGAGGGAAATGCATATCATTCGAAACGAACAATTTCCACCTTTTACTTGATTATTTACATAGAAAATGTTGTTGTCATGGGGGTTTCACTCAGGCAAAAAACTAAACAAACATATTCGAATAAAAATGTTAGTAATTAGAAGCAGAAGTAAATATTTGGCTCTCTAAAATGCAGCATTCATAACAGTTAAATTTCCTGTTAACCAAACGACAGTAAGTAGAAGCTAAAAAACGCTCCATGAACTTAGGTTTAAGCTGTATTATTATAGCAGCAATGCTGGAAGCGCAATCGGGATGTTTTTGATAGGGCTTGAAAAACTTTCCTTTCGAGTAGCGAACTAAGTTCTATTGATCTGATCTGAAATACTTAGAGGTGTGAAACTGATAAAACAGATTTAGCGTTTTAGATGTGTAGAGTGGAAACTAGTCGAACACTAATCTCGCTATAATCCGGAGCTAAAAGGGTAGCTTAGTCAGCGGCAGGGGCGTTGTTAGCTTTTAGTTTCGGGAGGGGCTATGGGTATTGACGGCCGCAAGTCCGCAGGTGGCGGAGAAAATATTTTGTCATTTAACGACCAAAACCGTGAATTAGGTGAACCGTGAACCTTTTTAGGCTGAAGGTGGTGAATATAGTTAAGAAATATAAGCAAAGCTAAGCAAATACAAGCAAGAAAATTTTGGGGTTTTTAGTGAAAAGATTCTAGATTTGTGAACATTTCGGGGTTGGGGGGGGGGGGGGGGGCTCGAAAACCCGAAAACCCTATGCTAAACGTATGCTTGAAAAACTTCATAGCGGTTTTTGAAATTTCAAGCAAGTTCAATTGATCCGTACTTAGACGCGTGGAACCAGTGGCGTGACTAGGAATTTTCCGCCACTATGCAAGGCATATTTTGGCGACCCACAAAAACATGCTTTCGCGAGATGGTAACAGCTTTTCTGAGAAATCCAAGTGTCGACAAAATGTATTTTAAAGAAAGTAAAAGAAAACTTTGCGCGAAGCGCAAAAAACATTTGAAATTCTAGTCATATACATTTTGTGCAGTTTCACCTTAGATCCGAAACCAAAAGGGTTACTACTTGCCAAGCGACAAACCGAAGAAACGCGTGAAGTTCAAATTCTATAAATTGCCTCGACAATAAATTGTGAACATTCCTTTGCACGAAGCGCAAGAAACTTCAAGTACATAACCCCTAGTTAATCTCGAGGATATCAACTGCAAAAAATTTACTTTGATCATTTACGAAAAGCGCAAGAAACCCGTTACTTTGTCGCGAAAATGAAAATTGTCAAAAATTCATGCAAATGCTATGTACGAGTCACAAGCAGCTTTTGGCTTTAAAGTGACTTAATTCATAACAAAACTGTAAACAATGTTGCGCAAAGCGCGAGAAAATTTTGAAAGCATAATCATTGAAAGTTACATAAAGGTAACATATTGTAGGGCGGCGTGAAGTAGATACACACGGACGGTAAGCATTGACCGTGGTGGTTCGTTGCGGGTTGGTTGAACCGGGGTGAGTCATTTAGCCGAAAGGCGTAAGGAAGGTTTCCGGAGCCAGAAAATTATTAAAAATTATCAGTATTTAATTGTATAGAAGTACCACCTCGTATTTACTCTTGCATTTCCATTACAAATGAAATCGCAACAATTTCGTGCGAAAACTTATGTAGTTAAAAGATAATTGATGTACGCTCGGCCACGATCAGACTCATTCGCTAGAAAATATTCGAGTTGCATATGTCTTGTTGTACAGAAAACTGTACTGGCGGTGAAAGGTGCACGAAGCGCAAGAGCATGTTTAAATGTAGGCTGTCAAGAAAATATTGAATTTGAAGCTGTCTGGTTGTACAGAAAACTGTATTGGGGCTTGAAATTCTTGAATTAGCACCTTAACCCGTAGTAAAGGCGGAGCGGCCGCGGAAAGGACAGATTCCTAATAATTCCTTTTTTACTCCAAACTTATGCTATTGGATGCAGCTCAAATTAGCTGTTCAGAATAACAAAAAAAAAATACCAGCGCACGCTCTAACCGAATTCTACTTATTTTCTACATATTGTCAACGGCCTAGGGGTACATAAACAGTGGACACAAACACAAGTTAGGTTTTGGGTTGGAGTTTTAATGCGATGGATATCGCGTTTATTCGGTGCAGAGTTGAGAGGAGTGAATGGTTGCTGACTGACTAGTGACTAACTGACTGTTAACTATTGACTGTTTCACTATGGACTATGGACTGTGGACTGACGACTCTGGACTGTCGCCTGACTATTGGCCGAGCGCGGCCGGCTATTTGTATGGAACTGTCCAAGGCCAGTTGACGTCGCCGTGGTTTGACTTCCGGCGAATGGCCTTGCTGAAGCTCAGCGAAGTCGGTACGTTTCGCTGAAATGTCCACGATCGAACTGGTTCAAACGAAAGTTGGGCCTATTTATAGGCATTCGGCGAAATGGAAACGTGTCTGACGAACGTTTACGGTAGTCTGGAGAACGTTGGGTACGCGCCGTGGGCAGAGCACGATCATGGAGGTTCGCCTGTATCGGGGACGTCAGCGAATCCTAGTGTAGACTATAAGAACCAGGCAAGGGGTCTTGCGATGAGGCTGTGGCTCTTGAGGTTGGGTTGCGGGCCTTCCACTGAACTCGTCCGGTACTGGCCAGGATATAAGCTCCGCCAGCGGGGTTTTCGTTCTGATAGCAGACCAGGCCATACTACTATGGGTTAAGGCTTAACATGTGCGAGTGCATACTAAACTAGTGCATAACCAGAGCCGGTAGATGGAGGAGGAGTTCGGTTAGGTTTCCCTCACTCCTCTCAATAGTCAGTACACTTCCCATGCTCTATGTGTATTAGATTTGGAGCCACGAAAAAAAGTCTCCCAAGAATGTTTGGAGGTGTCGCGC